>CP045890.1:34097734-34110637 GCA_013387185.1 Caligus rogercresseyi
TATAATTAAGGGAGTCAAATCTTAGATATAATACTTTAAATAAGTGAATCTACAAAGTTGTTAGATATAATGTTTTTTTAGAAATTAAAACATATTTTTTATACTAAGGATAATTATATATATATATACTTGCCTCATAATAGATAAAAAATTAGAACACTTATTTAAAGTAATAATATTACATTACAGTTTTGTTGAAACTTATTATTTCCAATAACCTTAAATGAGCAAGCACTTCCTCTTTGAGTGTAACGCATTAAAAAAAATATGGGATATGGATGTTCAAAAAATTTAAATGAAGTTTGGCCATGTTTTAACCACGAAGGAATTTGTTTTATTTACAATGGTCCTGATAGCACGGAAATAAATTTTATTGTAACTAAAATACAGATTTTACTTTATAAATTAAGAAGTACAAAATCCCCCATATCGAA
The DNA here is from genome assembly GCA_013387185.1 of Caligus rogercresseyi. Taxonomy (NCBI): domain Eukaryota; kingdom Metazoa; phylum Arthropoda; class Copepoda; order Siphonostomatoida; family Caligidae; genus Caligus; species Caligus rogercresseyi. The sequence goes on from CP045890.1 coordinate 34,098,169, forward strand.
AAATGTTTTGAAATATGCAAATAGAATTGTTGATGATATTTGATTTTGTTTTGTTTATATTGGTTGTGTTAAATTTTATGTTGTACATGTAATAAATAAGTTTTTGATGTTTGGTAACACTCAAGAATAAATGTTGTACGAATGTACAAAAAAATAAAAATAACCTTAAAAAAAATATTGAATTATAATGATTGGTAAAACACTACTCAAATACCATAAGTTCATCATGCAGAGCTCTAGGGCCCATTGACAGCGAATTTGTAACCCCCTCTTGCCATATTTGCAATAAAAAAAATTGTGGTTATATTTATAATGGATATATAAGAAATAAACTAGCAAACAAATTGTCCGTGTTTATGAAGAGTTCTTTTAAGAATGGCTGTCATAAAAAATAGCGAAGGGGACTTTTGTTAATGGATATAAAGTATGCAGTCAACGCCAAAAATATATTTAAATACTACCTTTTAAATAAGATTGTGGCCATAAAATGGATCCTGAGCAGTTGCTGAGCGACAAATATAATTTATAATAATGGCTTTAAGCAATCTAGGTTATCATTTTAGATATAAAACCCTCACATCCTCCAACCCTAAGTGACAAGGACTATTTCATATATCCAGGAGGGACTCCTTCAAAATAAAATATTGCTGCCTCATCTCTTAATAATAATTAATTACTTTCGCCTCCAATGCACTGCACAATATTTTCATTAATCCAGCGGTTTATTTTACTATTTTGCATTTCTGCAAATAATAATAATTTTACACCCCAAATTTATTTATTAAGAGGATCTGTCTACTCTGGGGATGTTTAGAAGAAAGGAAGGGGGGATCAAGTCGTTCCCTTGCAGGCGTATGCATTTAATTTCAGGATGTCAAAACATGACTTGTCAATTTCATACTCCACTCAGTGCATTTTTTCATTACATAGACTCACTCAGCATAGTGTACAAAATTGCACATCTTTTAATAGAGACATTTTGCAAATATAGAGTATTTGCTCAAACACTCAGCTTTTACAAAAATATGTACATGACGTTTTTATTAAAATACTTTATTGGCTTAGAGTAATTATATATAAAAATATATAATAATCATTATAGTTCAAAATTAAAACTCTAAACATAAGTCAACCAACATTTAAATAAACATTCAATATAATAAAAACTCTTACATTACAACAGATTAAAGGAAACGCAGTTACAAAAAAAATTAAAAAATATATAGAAATAACATTGGCTTATACTTTTAAAAATCTTTGGTATTTTTATATTGGCAGGTTAGTCTTCGAAGAAATTTTAGGCTCCATTGCGCGCCATCAGGGTAAAACTTTATTAATTCGCCGGCGTAAGTCCATTGGGTCTCCGAAACACATGGAATCTTCATTGCTAAAACCGAGTAGCGTGCAGAGGTAGAAATTAAGAGTGCTCTAATGGAGTGTGGATTCAGGGGATGAGAAATAGTCAGTTGCTCAGCTAAAAAACTTCGGATGCTTGACAAAGCATATTCAATTGCTTGTGACTTTGGGCTGTTTGAGCGTTTACAAGTTGATCCGAATAAAAGAATGGGAGTAATATGTTTTTCCGTTACACCTCTAAGATTTAGTTTTATAAATTGTCTTAAAATGTTGAGGGCAGGACAGAAAGCAAAATCATGATACAGCTTTGCACAATCCTTGCAAGGAAAATTAAATTATAAATATCCAGAAGAAATTTGAAACTGAGCCGTAAATCGTTTTCCATGCTTCACTTTTGTGATAGAAGATAGCAGTTTCCTTTTCCATAAGATCGGTAATTGCAAATCTTTTAAAAAACTTGTTCACAATTATATTTGCATCTTCTTTGAAATTTCCACTGTAGGATATTCTTGCGAGCCAAGGAATTGGCATGAAATGTATAGATGCTGCATTTTTTAATTTAAAAGAGAACTTTCCACAGTTAAAAATGGACTTTTGTTTCATGTCATGAAAAGATAAAATGCCAGAAGAGAATGCTTCCAATTCTAATTTTTGGGGGTCCTTAAGATTTTTAAAGAAAAACTTTTTTTAAGATTTTCCTTCATAATATCAATCGTTGAAGACGAATAAAAAGATGCCTGTCCCTTCCACAGTATTTTCTGGGTAGTAGCGAGGGAATAAGAAAACGAACTTATCCTACCAATTACGAAGTCGGTGCCAACCAAAAGCCATGTATATGAAGGTGTTGAAGAGAAGTCATTCTGCCATTCCTTATCTGGATACCTCGATAAGTCGATATTATTTTTTGGTAGATCTTGGGTATGACGACCGAAAGACTAGTCAGTCCACCCCCCATTAAATGAGACGTCAAAGTTTTTATAGTGCTTAAAAGAATAAAATGGTTTTTCTTTGCATTAAAAGAGGGGTTAAAACGTTTAGTTAAGTAAAATTTTAGTTTCCTGATAAAAGAGTCATCTGAAACTATAAATCTAGGGATTCTAAACGTTTCCTAGGTTTAAAATATTGTAGGTCAATTTCTATGGCTTTGTGATCGGAGCTGGGATGGGGACGGTAAAAACATTCTTGAACAGGGATAAAATAGAAGGGGAAGGAAAGGCCAAATCAATGCGCGATGTTTTGTTTCCTGATCGCCAAGACACGTTGTCTTCGGAATTGAATTTTTGATAGCATCAACTAGTTCCAATTCAATGATTAACTTCCACACAATTTTTCTATTGGGATAGGCTAATTTGCTAATGTCAGTGTTGAAGTCACCAATGACTAAATGAGGATAGATGCCATATTTACAGGTATTAATGATTGCCTGGAAGAAGGACGGACAATTCTTATTGGGGTCATAAACGTTTATGAAATAGAATCCCCCGCTTTTGGTAGGAACAAAAACCTGTGCCATTCTGCTTCACCTGAATGTGCTTAACTATTATTGGTTCTGAATCCTTTTAGATACTAAAGAGAGGATGCCACGGTGGCTACCATCTCCCGTAAAAAACAATGGTAGTTTTTTGGAAGATATTGGATGCAGGATGTGAACACGTCGCTGATGTAGGAGATCTTACATCTTGAAGACACACAATGTCAGGACCAGTTTTCCGTAAACTTTTCATAAGGCAATGTCGAACTAAATGATTTCTTCTTCCTCTAGTATTTAGTGACCTTATTTTCCGATTCCCATATTAAGTTTTTGACAAGGTGTATCGTCTGTGCAAAGAAGTCTTCTATTCTAGTTTGTCTAAAAACTGGCATAGAAATGGAATATTGTACAAAAAGAGACAAAACATTACTTTTTCTTCACTTTATTTGTATTTGGTCCCTTTTGAGCAGGAACTCCAGTGATTGTTGAGCTTCGTTTTGATAAAGAACTAGATCTTGATCGCGAGGGTAAAATTCGCTCCGGATTCAGATGAGTTTTTGTTTTTGAGGTATCAGTTTTGGAACTTCCTTGGAAAAGGCCCACAATTATCGAACCTTGATCTTGTTGAAGGTGGGATGTCTCCTTAATACTTTTTATAATGAGAGTTGCACTTCAAGTTACTGCCCCATTGGTTAAAAAGATGGTGTGATTATTTTTTTGATCGAGCATCAACATCGAGCTAAATTCCTTATTGAAAACAATTGCTCAGATTGAAAGTTGACAGATTATGTTTTTCTATTGCAGTCTATTAGTGTTCATTTGTATTTCTATCGATAATATTTTTTCACTCAGAACTTTAAAAACACATTCATAAAAAAATATAATAATTTTTTGTATTTGCAAAATAAGAAATAGTTAATAATTTTTCATAAATAATTTAACTAAATTCGCCTTTCGTTTTCGTTTTTCTGAAGTTTTAATAAGCTTTGTTAGCGTTGTGCGGGCGTGCTCTTTACTTTAGCTTTTGTATTTTGCGTGTATAATGTTTGTTTACAGTAATATATATGTATATTAATTTAATAAATTGTTTCATACCTGTTATTTTTGTATGATTCTAGACCAATTTCCGTTTACTAAAATACTTATTTACCTCAGTGATTCCCTTTTATGAGAGTTGAACATTTTATAAATGTTAAAGTTAACTAACGAATCATACGGAAAAGTAGAGGACTATGCTCGAATGTTCCTCTAAACAAGAAATTTTAATTTGTTTGACTTTATTCATTTAGAGCATTCGCGGAGAACAGTATATATAAATACATTATAGATTATAGAAATGAACACTCTAAGCATAAGTCAAACGGATGTTCCTAATAATATATCAAAACAATAAAAAATTACACAAACAATAATGTTTATATATATATACTATATATAGTATCAATGAATACTAAAACAATCAGGAATGGTAAAGTCGCGCAACCTTTCAAAACACAATACAAAGTGGGATGGACTAATTATTATTGCCGTGTGAATGAAGTAGTTGAAGTATGTAGAGGAAATCGTTTTTAGAACTACCTATTTATCTTCAAACTAGACGACAAGGGGACGACAAATTGTAAATATATACCATCTGAATTAGTGGCAACCATTAAAAATAGCCATAAGCTCACAGAACGAGTATGTACCCCCGTACATTTTTTTTTCTTGGCCGCAAGGGGCTTATATTTCACTATGTAGTATTGAAAAAATTACAATCACAAATATTAACGGTATGCATCAAATATCAAAAGGGGTAACGTCCGAATTGTATAACATTAAATAACAATAGTCATATCAACAAAAAAACAGAACAGCAATGGTTTTAAATAAATTATTTGAATTTCATATATACAGTTCACAATTGTTGGAGCACTTTGGAGTACAGTGAAGCGATGGACATCATTTCAAGGAGGTTGGCATCTTTAATTGTTCTTTTTTTATAAATAACATAGTGAACTTTTGTTAAGACCGCATCACATCTTGGATTACGCGAGAAGGTGATGAAGTCCTCCTCTGATGGTTTTCATTGAAGTGACCCATGGTAATTTCTTGAACGGCCCGATATGTTTCAATTAAAGATGAGCATTTCCACAGTAAATGATCTGTAGTTTCTATTTCCCTCTTGCAAAAGAAACAGTTACTACGGTCGTCTTTGAAAAATTGCTGGCAACTTCCAGTGAACCAGTCAACTTTCTATATTTGAACCACTTTTCTGCCGATGTTAAAAATGGATTTTTAACAGCTTTAATGCATTCGCTGATATTTCTTCTTATTCCTCTTCGTTTTAAATAAGATTCAAATGGAATTATAGTTGATATGTACAATGTATTTCTTAAAACCCTCGTGGCTATAGTAGAAACTTTTATTCTAAAAGGTAAAAACGGTCGTGGGGTATTTAGTGGGCTACCGAAGACACTAGTAAAATATTTAAAAGCGAGCTTGTTTAAAATTTCTTCAGAATAAATAACGTCACTTGCGATAAAAGCGTTCACTGTTTTAGGGATGGAGGTATTTAAACAATTTAAAACTGGCATCTCCCATGCTAAAGACAGTTCAAACTTTTCGAGACAGGTTCTCGACCCTTCACAAAAAGCTTTCATTCTCTCTGAGAATTGGGAGATAATGTTTAAAACTTTCGACAATCCGTGACAAGGAAACTTTTCATAATCAATATCATTATTGTATAAAAATTGTTTCAAACATATGGACCAATATTGTTTTTGTCCCAAAGTTTACGGATCCAAAGACAGTTTTGGGACATCCACATTTTTTTAATATCATGAACGCCTAGTCCTCCAAGTTTTAACGGTGTATGTATTCTAAGACTGGAGATATTCTTTCTTCTGTTGAAGCCAAAAAAGCTGTTTCCATTTTTGTAATATCCTCCAACGTTCTTTGGTGAAAGGGAGTAACACGGAAAAAATGAATGATCCTAGGTACAATATAGGTGTTCCAGGCTTGGATCTTGTCCCATACGTTCAAATGGAGGGTGTTAAAAAATAAACTTGACGCCTTGACGTTGGCTAAATTTTATTTAAGTTCATCTCAGTGCTATTTGGGCCAACCCAAGATCCAAGTATATTCATGTCTTTAGATGTTTTCAAAGTTGGCCATGATTTAACTAAAATATCACCGTATGGGCTTATTAAGTCTGATTTTTCAATATTTACACTGAGTCCAGAACAATTTTTGTATCGTTCTAAAATTTAAAAGTTGATTTAACTGATAAAAGAGTTTGGAGTGGGCCACCCGAATATGTCACCGTTAGATCGTCCGCGTAACATAAACATTTAAAATATATTCAGGGGATTTAAAACCGTGAATTCCCGTATCAGATTGGATATTCTGAATCAGGCTATCAATACACAAGACAAACAAGATTCCCGCCACCGGATCTCCTTGGCGAACACCCCGCTTGTTAAAAAATATGTACTTCGATTACCATATTCTATAAGGTCCTGGTTTTACAATTGAAGCGCTTACCATTCTTATAATTAGGTCACCGAACCCTTTTTTATATAAGTTTCGATGATGAATTTATGCGATATGGAGTCAAAAGCTTTGGTAAAATCGATTGACATCAGGGAAGTGGTACTGTCGGAATCTAAAAGTGTTTGTAGGGTAAAAGGAACAGAATCCATAAGCTTCTCTTCTAATTGTACCCCCGTACATTAGAAAAAATGAACGTTAAGCTGACGAACAGTCTATTTCACGAGTCTACCATTGCCGCTTTACGTCACTATGGAGTGAAGAAGACAAAAAAGATTGGATGGTTACGGCAAATTTTTTGGAGGTAATTGGGAGTGGTGGATGATAATTAATACCCGTTCTCCGCAAATAGGCTTTCATAAAAGAAACCCTTGGAAAAGAGCCATTACTTCTAATTCTCCCAATTATAATATTTGGAGACTTTACATCATGGCTGAATGAAGGGGAGGCAGCGGGAGATAAAGCCTCAAGTCTTACTCTTAACACTTTTTTAGCAGCTAAACAAACTTCAAAAGGCTTATGCGAATTGGCTGAAGATTTGCTCGAGAAACTGATGTCAATTACGTTCTTCTTGGCCACATCAATTCAGATTGTATTGAAGTCGGTTTGGACTCTATAAGAGAAGATGTGGGACGAACATTGAATTAAGCGTAAGCCAATATTTGGATTCAGAAAAATGCCTTCGAATGAAGAATATCATAAGTTGAGGCAAAATTTCACTGAAAAATCTGGAATATCATTTTTCTGAGGATATAATTCAACAAATGAAAAGATAAGTCTTCTTCTTTAAATATATTTCCAATGTAAAACATTTTTATTTAAAGATTCATTTAATATATTAATGACGTATCTATAGTTTACTTTTGTTCTGGTTATATCGCGCATTCCTTATGTAAAACTATAGCCTGTCATTCTTGCCACAATTTATTGACAGCTTTAAATAAAAATTCGATGTAAAATATTCTACTTAGAAAATATTGATGATGAAAGTAAACTTTTAGATCAAATTAATCGAGGTGGGCTGACTCGTCCTTCTGATGTTCTTTTTTTACGTGTTCCTTTGTTTATGCATTTTTTTTCAGAAATTCAAAAAGTATCTTCAAAGAGTTGATTTCTTCCCCTTCTTCAAAAAACATTTTTGTTCTTTCGTTCATTAAGCTTTTGGAAAATGATACTACGCTTTGGAAATTATTTAGCAGCATGCAAAGATGACCATTCCTTTGAAAAATTTATTCCACAAATCGCTGCTAAAATTTATTTGTATGTCCAAAAATTATGTTTCGGAAATCAAGATCAAATTCACAAAAACAAAAGAAAAACAAGCAGTCAAAATATGACAAATAATTCTAAGAGATTGAAAAATTTACAGGAGAATAAACAAAATGTATGTATGTTATTATAATTTTGCAGAATGTCTTAAATGTATCTATGTTTATTTAATATATGTCCATAAAATTTGTAATAGTAATAAATATATATATTTTTCTCTAAATCCTAATTTGTTATGAAAATAATAAGAAAGGGGAGAATGTACGCGTATTCTCCTTTTTCCTTTTTAGATCCTCATCGTATTTTCCTCACGAGCCTTCTTTTCCTATTGTTTTAGTATTCATTGATATATATAAATTAAAGCTTTAAAGTAAAGTAGCGCATCACGGGCAGATAGCCTGGAAGGATTTTCATTGAGTCTCTTTATCTTTTTGTCCAGCAGATGTCGCTTTATGACAAGATATATGACGTCATACCGTGATGTCATTCTAACTATTCATTCATCTCATCCATTTAAATAATTTCATTCACTACTACTTTCATTCACATTACTCTCACTTTTTGTTACAACATACTTATTTTACAATACTCATTGATATTTAAGTATTCAAAAAAGGACTTTTGGGTAAGTGGAATCATTGTTATGTCTCTTTGTTATAAATTAAAATTTTATTCTTATTTTATGTAGATTAATTGTCTAGTCATCAATTCTGAATCCATTATACACCATGGGTGGGTGTCCCGTTCTTGGATGCAGAAGCAGAAATGATCTGAAGTATTAAAAAAATCATGGAAAAACATACAATTCTTCCGATTTCCTTTTCCCAAGAATCCCAAAGAATGCGAGAGACGAATGCGATGGTTATCTGATTTGAAATACCCCTCTAACTGGAAACCAAAACTAACTTCTACAATTTGTGAAAAACATTTCGAAGGTAGAATGTTTTTCCCTATTACTCCTCTGACGACCAAAAAATATTTGAAAGCTACTGCGATTCCTACAATAAATGTTCGATCACAAACGGATCATGACTACTGTACATATTTTAAGAAAGCACACTTGGATTCCAGCACTACATATGCGTCCGTAGACCCATTAATGTCATCTGCCATATCTCCATCGATGTTGCAGTTAAAAGTATGTGCCATAATTGCCATATATACGAGAACAAAATTAAACATCAAGAAGAAATTATAATATCATTGAAGGAAAGCATAAAGCTAATGAAAAAAACAAATAAATAATCTTGAAAATGAAAGTATAAATAAATTGGAAAGTTTTAATTCTGATCTTCTTAAAAATATAAAATTTAAAAATTCAAAAAACAGATCTTTTTGCAATGTATCCATTAAAGATGCATTAAAACTGAGAATGGCATGTGGTAAATCAGGCTATGAGTTATTAAGAGAATTTTTACCCCTACCCTGTATAAGAACTCTTCAAAAACGTACAGAATTCTTTACATTTTTTGACGGAATTTCTGGGGAAATATTTGACATGCTAAGTATTAAAGTTAGAAGCATGTCCGAAATTGACAGGAAGGCGGCATTAACATTAGATGAATGTTCGATAAAAGTATCGATTGATTACGATAATAAGAGTGGCTCGATAATGGGAGAATCGTCTTTTCCAAATTCCCAAGGCGACGCTACGAAAGCTTTAGTTTTCATGCTTTCAGGAGCCTCTACCGTAAGGTGGAAGCAAGTGATTGCATACTATTTTACGCCCAATTCTTATGACGGCTCAAATTTAGGTCCAATAGTTACTGAAATTATAAAAAGGTCGCATGAAATAGGAATTAATGTCATAAGTGTAACGACAGATATGGGGTCTCAAAATTTAGCAATGTGGAAGTGATTTGGTATAAATTGTGGAATAAAGTCTGAAAATATAAATAAAATAAATAACCCAGCGAATCAAGATCAGAACCTTCATTTCCTTGCTGACCCTTCCCATTTAATAAAAAATTGGCGAAATGTTTTGTACAAAAACGACATTATATTATCTGACGAAATTGTTCAAGGAGAAAATCTTCCTTCCAATAAAATATCTTTAAAACATTTTGAGATGGTTGCGGATTTTCAAAAAAACCTTGTATTGAAACCAGCCTGTAAATTTGATCATTCGGTAATTTATCTGAGTCACTTTGATAAAATGAAAGGCTTTAAATTTCTGGTCTCACGAAGTGAGTAGAACAATGAGATATATGACAGAAGAAAATATGTGTGATAAGAGTATTCTTGCGACAGCATGGTTTATCGACTCTTTGAGGAAATGGTATGACCTTGTTTGTTCAAGAAAAACTACATATGCTTTTAGTCTTCAAGAGGAAACTGAATATGAAAATGCAATTGTTTTTCTTATAAGTTTTATAAAAATTATAAACAGCTTAAAAATATATTCCAAAGGTAATGGTAGGTTTGGATGGAAGCCAATTCAAACAGGGTCAATTTTAACAACTCTTTCCACAATTGATATCCAAGATATTTTACTTCAAGCAGGCCTCAATTATGTAATTACATCACATTTTTCGTCAGACTGCATTGAAAATATATTCAGCATGATAAGAGCTACCAACCCTACACCTACAGCTAAGGAGTTCAAATACATTCTAAGAATGATTTGTTTAAGTCAATATATGAAAGATGTTAAATCCAGCAACTATCATTATGATGATTCATCTTTCTTGGCAGAGATGCTTGAATTTAAGCAAATATACACAGATGAAAACCAAGTTTTGTGGGACATTGATTTTATTCCACAATTTATATCAAATCTTTCACATTCACCTCAGCTGTCGAAACATGAAACAGACGTCTTATATTATTTAGCAGGTTACATTATTTTTAAAATAGAAAAACATGAACCTCATTGTTAGTCATGTTTATCTATTTTAAAAAATAATAATGGCCATTGCAATGATAGTATATCTAACCTTATAAATATATCTGATTATACCGGGAATAGCCTCATTTATTGTTCCCACGAAATTTTTAAAATCTCATTCTACCAATTGAGAATAATATTAGAAATATGGAAGAATCTTTATATAATTCTCAAAAGAAAAATCTATCCTTAAAGATAAAACATGCGTGTGACAAGATTACTAAAGATTTCAACCTAATACCACAATGCCATTCTCTAAAAGATAAACTTATGAACAGATTTATACGATTAAGACTAGTCATATTTTCTAAAACATTAAAAAAAACAAGAAATAAAAAATGTAAATAAAGAAATAGCCAACTTGCTTCCAAAAGTATGGCAGTTAGATTTTCTAAAAAGTAGATTATATTACAAAATGTTTCTCCCCCCCCCCTTCTAGCTATGCTCAAGCCATTACCCACCCCTTCCCCTTGATCCCCAGTTGATGTTTAATATTTCAAAGCGAATTAAATAAACAAAATATTAATTAGTTAAATTGCATTGTTATTTATTAATATATATATATTCCGTTTATTCATAAATATTAATATTTGAATCATATTTATTATTTTCACAATCTCAGATTCGTGTGCAGTGATGGTCTCTACACGCGGAGAGGTTTCAGTTTCATACTTCTTTGCATTGGACTTTGTACTGATACTCTAGCTCTTGCTGCGCTCATTATCTGTTCGACATTGGCTTGAAGCTGTTGAGGCACCGTTTCTTGTTGAATGGGATGGATGAAGTTGATAGTCTACATATGTCACAATCTGTGTGGTCCAGACACGCCAGTTCAAGCTCAGCGACCATTGCGTGCTAGGTAGTTTGATGGATTCGTCGACCTTTTTCTTCCTTGCATCACGAGTACCGCCTCAAAGACATTTGAGAGGTGGATATGAATATAAACAGACCCCTCCTTTGACAGCTCAGAGCCTTGGAATTGGATTTCTATTCTGAATTCGTTTCGGCGGAGGCCCATAACTTAGACTAACTCGATTCTAATACATATATAAGTAATACAAATAATATTAGAAAACCAAACACTTATACATGAATAAATACAAATAAGAATTACTTTAGTTCATTCCTTTGAACGCAGTATTCTAAAATCAAACTTAACAGAAAAAGTCAAGGACAAGGATGTAGAGAATTGAATGGAGGATGTCCATGAAACTAATATCGTAGACTTAGTATCCAGGGTCGAGAAACCCCGGATTGATTTGTTCTTCTATTTAGTCAACCTGGATATAGATCCAAAACATGCCGTTCAATTGACTTCCAGGGGGGCATACGTTTTACGTCCATTTGAATTCCAGAAGACAGCATCCTTCCTTCCTTCTTTCCTTGAACGGGGGAGGAGACGTCTTCTTTGCTCTTTGATTTTCGGAGGACTGTGAGAAGGCAGACAGAGGCGTGAAGAGGAGTTGAAAATACCAGAGTCCTACAAGGGAGGAATGAGTTCTACAAAACGATGGCAATTGAGTCCGAGCACATTCGAGTTGACTTCTCTGTTCTGTCGAGAATGAAGGGATTGAGGTTCAAATGAATCGGAGTCTTGGACGAATTGAAATGGGAGAAGTGAGGACAAAAGGTAAGACTCCTAACTGTCCCTCCGGTCTGTTCCTTGTATGTTGCTCTCCAATCCTCCTCAGACTCCTGAAGTATCGAAAAGACTTCCGTGGAGCAATAAAAATAATAAGGCACCTCAATGTTATTAATACAATTGTTGAAGTTTACGTCACTATACGTCACTAGAATACTTGATATATCCCAAAATTCCTACGTATTTATTTACTGAGCTGCAGCAGCATCAGCGCCTCTAGCGGATAAATAAAACGAAAGGAAGCCAAGAAATAATCAAAAATCAGAACAAAAAGCTCTTGATGCGCTACTTTACTTTAAAGCTTTAGTAAAAA
>CP045890.1:34120615-34134402 GCA_013387185.1 Caligus rogercresseyi
TTTTTTTTTTTTTTTTTTTATCATGTTCGTTTATTATGTAAATAAAATAAATACATAAAAACCAGAGCAAATGCGTAATAAAAACATAATTAAACATTTTAGTTTAAAATTTTTGCTCTGGGGTTGAACGCACAAAATAAAATAACACATAATATCAGGTAAAGGCTATCAAATTAAGACAATATTTTGGGAAGCAACTATTAAGAATTTTAAAAGATGAACATAATAAATGTAATTAAAACATAATAAAATTATGCTAAGTGCTAAAAATTACTAAATCTTTTTGAAATTATTTTTATAAGTCTTTGGTGTTGGATGGAGAGGCTTGGATAATACTTAATTATCCTTCCGGCGGACGTCCACGTTCCTCCTTCGTCTGGCGAGGGGATTTTTAACGATAATGCTGCATATCTTGCCGCCGCAGATATAAATATGCTTCTCAGCTCTTGAGGATGGAGAGGTTTGTAGGAGGTCAGCTTATGACAAATCAGCGACTTAGAGTTCATAATACTGAAGGTCAACGCCTTAGTTTCCGGAGACTTGTTGCTTTTCCCAAGGCCGAAAAGGATAATGCCTTTCCAAGCATTCGAGGACTCATACTGAAGGGTAGGTAGGTTGAGCAATAGGAAGTCCTTAAGAATTTTAACTGCACGACATTCAACAAATAAATGAATTGTTGAGTTAAACAAAAGACCGCAATCTTTGCACGGCCTAGAAAAAAATAAAAGATCAGCCGAAATCATCAGCTGAGCTGTGAATTTTCTTCCGTCGTGGATACCTTGCAAAGATTGTCGAATCCGATTGTTCCAAGCCGAAGGAAGACCAAGTATTTTCAAATATTTATCACTTATTTTTTCCACCTCTCTTTGATGCGATGGAGGAGACATTTTTAAGTGCCATGGCTTCGGAAGAATGTGTTGCAGAGATGTCCTCGTCAAAGGATACACAAATCTCCCATCAGAAAATACGTTATCTTTGCAGAGATCATGAACTGTAAGAATTCTTGACTTAATAGCCATTTCCTCCAAAATGTCCGGTCGAGGTATATTTCGAAAATATAAATGCTTGTGAGCGTTTTGTCGAATGACATCTACGGTCGTATTGGTGTCGTAGATAGGGTAAAGTTTCCATAGTATACGTTGAGATGCACCCCAGACCCGAGAGAGTCGTGAAGTTAAATGGTTAGTTAAGTCTGAGCCGAACATTAACCACCAGTAGATTTCGTCATAAGCTACAGATCTTCTCCACTCGATGGATGGATTTTTTGTAATTTCATTAAAGATTTTCATATACACCTTTGGTATAATACAACTCAAGCGAGAAATACCTCCCCCGAGCAAACGTTTTGGTCTTAGAATAGATGGAAGATAATGATGGTGAAATAAGGCACGAAGCCATTTTTCCTCCTCGAGAATGACTTTTTCGGCAATTAATGGATGAGAGGACGCCTTGTATAACATTAGAGGAACAACTTTCAAATTATAAAAGTCAATTCTTCTCTGAATGTTGAAGCTCCTCCATTTTGCTATGTTTCGAGGGATGATTGAAAATGCATTCGTCCAGTTCTTCTTATCAATTCCTTTATTATTCCAGGTAATTCCCAGAATGTCCACTTGGTTCCTAATTTGGCACGAAGTAATTTCACTTTCTTTAGGGTTCCATTTTCCAAGGGTAGAATCGTTGTCTTTGCCTTGTTGATAGCTAGGCCTGATATTCGTTCGTATTTTGAAAAAAAGTTTAAAACGATATCTACTCTTTTACTCAGTTGAAGTTCTGAATTTCCTTCTACCATAAGAGTAACGTCATCGGCGTAGAGGTCTATTAAATGTTTTGTGCCTTTGACGTCCACGCCAAACCCTCCGTACTTTTTCAAAACCATCCGAATTAGATCCTCAACCGCTGCAACAAAAAGTAAGGGAGAAGATGGGCATCCTTGCCTACAGCTATTCTTAAGGTGGATGGGATCACTTTCCATTCCATTAAGTGATATTGTCGAGGTTCCATTTAGCAATAATGCCCGAATGGGATTGAAATATTCCTTCGGTAAGAGTTTCTTACCGCACTCATAATGTGAATATGCGATATAGAATCGAAGGCCTTTTGAAAATCAATAGCAATTATTGCTCCGAAAGTTTCCCTTTCTTCCACTGAATCAATGCAAGCTTGAATATTTCTGGAGACATCACAGATTCTTCTTTTTTTGAGAAAGCCCTTTTGTTGAGTGCCAATCTTGGTGTTAAGAATGGGTTCCATTTTTTGGGCAAGCACTCCCGATAATATTCTATATGAATAATTGAGAATGGTGATGGGCCTCCAGTGACTAAAGTCTGACCCATCACCTTTCTTTGGGATTAAAGCGATCCTACCCTTTGTAAGTTCCATAGGCATCTTGCCCTTTAATTCCATGGATTTACCTACTTTTAATAGGTATGGAACGCTTTCCTCCAAAAAGTGAACAAAAACTCCACCACTTAACCCATCTGGACCTGAGTTTTTTTATAATTAAGTTTATGACGAATATAATTTGTTATTGATTCCTTGGTGAATATTTTATTTTCTCCGATCCTTGACCATTTTTTCCGCCGAGGAAAGTTTTTCCGTGATCCTCCCACAATAGACTGGAATTTTTGATGGAAATATCGAAGAATGTCTTTGGGGCATTTAAGACCTTCCCACCCTCAATAATTCTATTAACGAAAGGAGATGGTCGTTGTTCAATATTTGAAACAAGTTTAACTCTTTGGGAGGCACTTTTTTCGAGAGATACTTTCTCTTCCATTTCAGCCTCCACAACCTCGGACATCCTAAATGCGTTGAATGTATCCGCCATTAAGGACTGGGCAAAAATTGAAGACGAACTAAGAATGTTTTCAATATCCTGTTGTCGCTTTTTCGAGGCTTCTCTCTTTTCTCTCAAGAAAGAAGTTGTGGTGGATTGAATAGTTTTTGTGAAAACCCTCATTGCCGTGTCCGCGGAGTATTTGGGAGAAAACGCCTCTCTTATATGTGATTGCAACTTTTTTTAAGCTTGGCGTCCTGAAGAACTTGAAGAGGGAGCTTGAAGCGGCGTTGATGATATCCTAGGCGTAGCTCCAAATCAATTAACTTATGATCCGAGAAAGGTTCTGGTTTGTAAGTGGCATTTTTAATCAGTTTAACAATACTAGGAGAAGCTAAGGCCAGATCAATTCTTGATCTATATTTACCTCGAGACCACGAAAAACTACCAGGGGAGAATCGACCCATTATATCCACAAGTTTGAAAATGTTGATAGCCGTTTGAAGACTTCTCCTATTAGAGTAATAAGCACCCTGCCTGTCCAAATCCACATTCAAGTCTCCAACCATTATGACTGGTAGATTGGTTGCTCTCACACTGTCCGTTAGGGTTCCAACAATGGATTCATAAAAGTCCGAGCATTGCACATTGGGACCATAAGCATTAATGAGATAGAAAGCCATACCACTTGTCGAAATATATATTTGATGCCAATCACTCATTTCGGATGCTTCTTTAACAGATTTCGCCGTCTTTATATTTTTCGAGATAAACGTCTGAACCCCTCGATTTGAGTTATTACCCGTAAAGAACGTTTTGAAGCGTCGAGGTTTGCATAACCAACAGTTCGGAGGACATGTTGATGACACCTCACATTTTACATCTTGTAGGCAAACAATGTCGGGATTTTTTTCAAAGATGGAGTTCAATAGAGCATGTCTCTTTAGTCTGTTCATACCACCTCTTGTATTGAGTGATATGATTCTTTTTATGCCCATATTTGCTTTAATTTCGTTGGAGGAGTTATCTTCGAAAAAATCGGTGATCTTCATTTGGGAATGTTTATCTGAAAAAACACTCATAACTTGGCTGAATACGAAGTTAAGATTAGTTTCTTTTTATTTTCGTCGGGTTTTTTCTGTTATCGGGTGATGGACCTGAGAAAGATCTTACTCTTTTCGATGACTGAGACCGAGTCCTGTCCAACAGAATAGCATTCGTGTCCAGGTGAGAACGCTGATTTTTCGGAATTGTTTTCGCTGTTTGAGGTGTATTTGTGGCTACTATGTTAGTGTCCGAATTTGTCGCAGTTTCAATGGAAAGAGCCGGAGGGGATTCGTTGACCAGTCCTTGTCCTGAGTCTCAGAGACATGTATAGAAACGGGAGCTTCCTCACTGACAAGAGGTATGCTATTCCCATACACACTATCCTCGACGTTAGTCTCCAGAATTTCATTCCCAGAAGTCGCCACAGCAACAGGGACCTGAACTGATGTTGCAGTAGAACCATTTATGTTTCCTCCACAGACTTCTTCATCCTCGACAGGGATAGATATTTCACAGTCGGAAATATTTATTACAGGAGCAGGTGATTGTTGTTTCTGCGATTCTGTTGTATTAGAGATCTCCTCAGGTTGAGGAACAGACTTTTCTCCAGCAGAATTGGCCTCATTACTTAATATACGTTCATCTAATTTTTTTTCAATAGCCGTTCATACTCAGTAGTTTTCATTTTATTTTGGTCGCAATATTGCTTTAAATGCCCAAAGTTAAAGCACCTTTGACATTGCAATTTAACACCCAGAAACTTAAGTTTAACTAAGTAACCCTGGAAAGGTACTATCTGGGGAATGTTGGAAGGATCTGCAGTGATCTCCACAATATAATCACTATCCCTCCAAACTTCGCGATAGTTTTGATACTTTTTCTCCGCGTTTTTATCAAAAGGATTACTTTTGGGATAGTGATTGTTAATCTCCCCAAATTGTTCGAGCCACTTGACTAGGAGGCCTTCGTTAACTCTTTTAAATGTATTAACCAGAGTAATGGTGAACTTCTTCTTCTTGTCAAGAGATATTTTATCAATTCCCTTGAGCTTGCAAATTGCCTCTTCATAAATGCCGTCTTTATTTATAGTCTTTATTTTCAATTCTTTTTTTAGGTCCGAAAGTCTTGATCTAACATCGATAGGAAACTTTGTGTAGATACAAGATTGTCCTAAACCAAATCTGGGGTTTGCTCCAGCCACTTCATGCTCATGGAATCCGAATTCCATAGCCATATCGTACACTTCAATGTGCTTCAATTTGTCCGTTTTAAACGCATTTCCATCAGAGTCTTCCATTGTAATAACGAAGGTTTCCCATTCGTAATCTACATTCAGGTTTAATCTTTTCTCAACAACATTGTTGTTGGAGCTCTTCTTCTTTTTCAACACGTCTGAATAAGCCAAGGAGAATATCGATTTGCCCTATCATGAACTTATCAGGCAGGAATATCCTTAACTTACTCAGCTTATTGTTTTCAACAATGACGTCATCGTCATTGTTGAAATTATTGCAATTATTATTCATTCATTTAAATAGGAATTATTTAAAAGGAACCATTCATTGCTATCAATTATGAAAAATGCTCCTCGACGGAGGATGTGCACTCCATGGCTCCATTCCCGTTATCCAGCTTATGAGTCACAGTCCGTTTCATGGACTTTTCTTGAACAGACCAATTGACTTGAGGCTGTTCCTGCACTCACACACCTAGAGAATAGAAAATAAGGGATATTTTGAGCGTGTGAAAGGGAGAATGTTTGAATGGTACAATTGAGTTCAGGCTCTTGTATCACTATTCTCTTTCCTCTTTTGAGGATATTTATTTCATTTATGAAGTAGCCAAGTCGGCCGGAACGGAAGGTATTTATTTTATATTTGAATCTCTGTTTTTGGCTTCTGTTCTGAGAAAGAAAATAGTGATACAAGAGCCTGAACTCAATTGTACCATTCAAACATTCTCCCTTCACACGCCCAAAATATATCCCTCGCTTTTCTATCTCTACACATCACTCCAAAACAAAGCAATTCCTTTGAGAAATTGATTTTTCTAAATATAAAAATAAATAAACATATGACGAATGTTGAAAAACAAGTCCATAATAATAAAAAACCAACGTAAAGTTTCCTTGTTCACATCACCTTCTTATATTCTCCTTGGAATAAGCGCTCCTCAAAAAGTCGATTTGCCCTTATCATGAGTATATCAGGAGGAATATCCCTCCATCCTTAACTTAACTCCTTAGGCCTTATTGGTATTAGCCCGTAAAGACGGTGAAAACGTGAAGAAAACTTAGAGGAAACAAAAGAAGAATTGTTCTCTTTATTGACGCTCCCCCAAAAGGGAGAAGAATAGGAGGGGAGAGTTAAAAAAAGAAGGACTCTTATTTTAAGCACTCCTTATCTTAAAAGCCCAATTTTTAACAAAAAAAGGGGCAATGCGCAGTATATGTATATGTACTCACAGCCCAGATTCCAGCTTACTGTCGATATAAAGAAATCCGTCCCAAGTAGCTGATCCTGAGAATTTGATGAAATCCCGGGGAGCGGTTGGGAGCACTTCTCACACCAAATACATAAAATATTATGTTTGTTTAGTTGAGTTTTGGTTTTGAGGTAGATTAATTTTAAACTAAAATGTTTATGTATGTTATTTTTTACGTAGTTCAACCTACTTTTTTATAACTGTATGTAGTACAAATTTAAATAAAGACCTTTTAAAATGGAATCATTTGAAACAGAAAAAAATATTACCCAATGGTTGCTGCAACAAGAAAAAGAGCGATAACGATGGTTATTGGAGAATGAAACATTTTTAAGTTTTTAAGCTTTCGCCGATGACTTATTGCAAGTCACCAAAAATGAAAACGATAAAGCACGATATTGTAAAAAAATAAATAAAAATATTGACGGTGGAACAAATTCACCCTAAACACCTTAACACAGGAGGACCAAAACATGATGACATTAGAGCCTGAGAGCGTAGTCGACAGTCATACAATCCCATTGATTTTGACGCTGTGTTGGATCCAAAGCAGGTGAAATATCTTTCCATTGGAGGAAATGAGGGCGCTATTTAAGAATTGGCTCCTTTTCCAGGGACTCCTTTATTCACTTAAAAGTCCATAGTGATAATGGAAGCTATACTCAAGTAAAAGAGAGAGATAAGAGGGAAGAAGAAGAAGAGTAAAGGAACTCATCATTTAAAATAATCATGTCCATGAAGGAATAATAGAAGTGACGAGTGTATAGAATCCTCTAGGCAGTTTCTCCAAATAAGAGCTGCCTAAGATTTTATCCGTCCGCATGTACTACATGCCATCGACCAATGAGCAGAGCTCAAGTCAATGATCGTGTCCATGGCACTATGCTCTCTGGGCACTTGGATGAATTTTTATGGCGAGATAGATGGGGCAAGAATGTGAACAACGCCGATGACAATTAATTTAAATGTATTGCAGAGTTTTATATTTACTATTAAATTTATTATGTATTATTTACTCAATAAATCTAAATCTTAAATTGTGATTACTATATGTATTGAATGAATTAGAGATTTATACTTTATATAGGACAATGAGTTGCGACAGATCGTCATAATAACAACCCAGCTCTCGATGACCAACGTTTTATATTGAACGAGAAGAACATAAGCTTATGCAAAATCATATTGTACGTTCTATATGAAACGTTGGTCGTCGAGGGCTGGGCTGTTTTTGGTTTTCAAGCTATTAGAACAATTATCCTGGAGTGGAATGGTGTTTTATAACACTATAATAATAGTAATAGTTGTTGTATAATTCATTCAGACATTGTTTTCTTATTGGTTCCACCGACATGGTCAGTGATTGGCACTGATTATCCTCTCCTCCTTCTCTCTCAATCCCCTTTTTCTCCTTCCCTCTCTCTTCATCCTTCTCCTTCCCTCTTTTTTCTCTCCTTTTAATTGAGTATAGCTTCCTTTATCACTATGGACTTTTAAAGTGAATAAAGGAGTCCCTGGAAAGAAGCCAATTTCTTAAATAGTGCCGAAATGAGCCCGCAGAACACCTTGGTGGTTCTTGTGGAGACGTCCTTGGACAAGATCAACTTATTTGGGAGTTCCACTTCTTAGTACAGTCAAACAGTCTCTCATCTTATGAAATATAATGAACCCAGGGTCATCTGAGTACCACGTGAGGAGGAGCTTAGATCCTTCCTTTCGTTTTTGATATCAATATCTATATCTTTATATCTCATGGATTTAAACCATAGAGATATAAAGATTTGAGATCACAGTCAATGGCTTCATCTTGTTGGGCCAATGCCCAAATCGTCTTTGACTACCATCCTGGGGGTCTTGATGTATGCACTCCTGTACTCTTATGTCATCTTGTTTATGGCGCAACCAAGGTTACCAGTGATCTTGGTAAGAATGGCCTTCGTAAACCTTGTGGCCCTTACTTGTTAAGTCCTCCCGGAGGTTTTCCTAGTGTCTTAATGCACTTTTAGTGCACCATATAAAGGATGTGGCTCACGCCGAGCACGCTCATGATGGCCTTGTAAGAGTTTCCTAATTTTAAGCTTTAATTCTGATATCGTTCTAGTTCAAAACGACATCATAACACATGGGATGTATACAATTGCTCATTGAAAATATAATAATTCTTCCTAATAAGATCTGTCGTATTAATATTTTAGGGGTTACTTCAATATAAAATATGTCTCACTTATTTTGTCCATATTATATTTATGTCCACTTACATATAAATTATAGCTTTTTTTAATTGCAAAGGAAATGGAGTCACATTTCCAAACTACATATTTGTATAACCTTTTCAAAGTTCCTTCCAATATATTTTTTAAGTAATATATTATCCCTTCCACAGTCTTTTCTACCGAAAAGGCATATATGTGATGTATTTTCTTAAAATGAAGCATGGGCATATTTTTACAAAATACGAAAAACAAGCGTTTGCTATTCTATGAGAGATACTCTACATTTGTTATGATTTCAACTTTTTGATTATTTTCTGGAAAATGCGCTTGCAGACATTTAATCATCCTTAAAAATCCCTTTAAAAATATATCTAGCTACAATAGTTGGTAACCTTAGCTTAAGCATTTCATACACAAAAAAAATGAAGAATAAAAGGAGGAGCAAAGAAGATATTATTTTCTTTGGATAACAGTAAGAAGATGTTTGATAAGAACCGGTTGATATGCACAGTGACCAACAGCAGTAATTGCTCATCATATACGGCTAAATACTATATTTCACAACTTTAGGGGCTAATTGCGCATTTTCTGAAGCCTTTTGTCATTATTCAAAGGGTTAATATGAAAATATAATAATGTTTTTTATAGTTCGGTGTTGTGATTCATTTTGTTAGTTGTTGATAAGAGATCAAATTTCGAGGAATAATATCTAATATATGGTCATTTCTTATGAGAAAAATATCTAGAAACAGAAAAAGGCGTTTTTCTCTTCTTCTCCTTTTTTCCTCAAGCGTCATTTTAAGAAAATACATCACATATTTATAAAAGCTAACAACAAAACTGTATCAATTATTTTATAAACTATGATACTTTTGTTAGTATTTCAGCCCAACTTATCAAGTGATTACCGACTTTAAACATAATCAATCATGTTGGTTCTATGCATTTTGCAATAAGACCACGAAGTTTGCGCTCATATATGTTATTATAAAATATATATGTTCATCTGTCTATTTGAATTTAATAATTTGATAAAAATATATACAGGATGGCCCATCTAGCGGTTGCGTTTTAAACTATTCAAAATTCGGTTAAATAAAGTGTCTTTCACGCCGTTTGCAAAGCATTTACGGGAAACTGATATCATTGTTTATAGATATGGACCATAATAAATATCGTATATGATTTTTGGCTCTAAAAACAGATAAAATTTGATTCGACTTCATCATAAAAAATGTCATGAAATGAAATATACGTAAATTTTACATATAACCTTGCATTTTTGCAATTGTATTGCGTAAAAAACTGTATTTATATATTTGTATATCTGTTAAATACGTATTGTATTGCAAGAAGAAAATGAGGGCATTTATACAGTTACAAATATGGCTTTAAGCATTAGTTTCCTAGAGTCTTAATAGATGTTATTGAGGCTTCAGTAGGATGATTAAAGTCAAGGGTTCACTGAAATACTTTAGCATCAATACTTTTAGTTTAGTCTAAAGGAGAGATTGCTGTTGAAAAGCATGTGGCTATAGTCTGAGCCATACTTTAGTGAAAAGTTGAAATCCTAATATAAGGGGCGTATAGAATTATGTGGTTTTTCAATGAGGAATTTAAATATGAGTATATTTTATAGGATATCTCTCAACTACATTAATTTTGTATTTAAATAACTACTTGTATTCTTTCCAAACATTTTGTAACATATAAGAATATGTTAGGAAATTAATGGAGAAATACAGTTCAAATTTCTTATTTATTAGCAGTTTAATTAATGAATATTGTCAAAGAACCCAATCCTGCTTTATATTCATTTTTGGGCATCATTCTCTTGAACCCTGATCACTCCATTTCATGTGAGAAGTATTTGGCTGAAAGTCACAATTTTTACGATTATCTGTGTGTGGCAAGGCGAGTTGAGCACCTTCATGGAGTGTTGATGAAGTTTTTCACCTCTGAAGAGCTTAGAGAGGAGATTCTAATACACCGTCTGACCAGCTGATCAATTCTCCAAAGTGAAAGCATCACCTTGATGTCCGGTGTCGTTTCTGAAAGAGAAGTCCCCGAACTGTGTGTCTGGATTCTGATCTACCCTGATAGCCATGTTTCTCTCCACTTCCTAAATCCTTTCCTTCTGATCCTCAAAGCACAACAGTGTCTTTAATAGGGCTTCACTGCGGACATACATAGCTGATCTTTTCATTGTTAGCAAGGATATGTCCAGCCCCTCCTTCGTCTGGGAAGTCAAAATTCTGTATTGTTCTGTACTGCCTAAAAGACTGTAGTTTTTTTTGTCGTCTAAATCAATTGTAACATATGTACAATTTAAACTAAAAAGTCTATTTATGTTTTGTCTTTAACGCAATATCTTTGGAAAAATTTAAACTGAAAAAATCCCTCGTAGGTGTCTCAATGATTGATATAAGTTCCAAAATATATATATTGCTGAGAAGGGAAATACTTACATTTTCATTAGCTGGGGCTATATGGTTTGTAAATATTTTTTAATGAACATGAAAATGAATAGATTAGATAAATAGTTATATGTCTTGGTGAGTCAATCATACACAGTTTTTTGTTATTTTTAGGCCCTAAGAACTACGTATTAACTTGTATGACTCGTTTTACGGCCATTACAATTTTTTAATGCTAAGCTATATACAAAAACAAAATAAAGATTATGACAAATACACTCATTAAACTTTTAAGTATTTTTGCTTTAAAGCAAACACTTTAAGATAATATAAAACAAAATGACGTTTCTATGACGTAGTCTATAGTTGGCAGACATCTTTAATTATATATTTGTATGCCTCACAAGTTACTTACATGTTAAATGCGGCATTTGAGAACGTGATATAGGTATAGAGGCGATTGGAAATGTACCATCCGGCAAATATGAAAATTATAATTAAAAATACATATATTTGGATTCATTCCAAGGGATAAGTGAGAAAGATACATTTGATCACATCATGAATGTTAACTATAAACTATTTTATGGTAAGTGCGAGCTTTGTTTATAAATTAAAGAAAACATTATTCATAATAATATTGGCTAAAAAATCAGTTTAGGTAGCAAAGGAGGACATTGAAAGATTTTTGGTCGATGGCGATGAGGATATGGAAGAGACTATATGTGGTGCTGAAGATGAGTTTTATCATTGAAAATGATTTTAAACCTGCAGCTTCAGTGAAGCTACAGAAGAAGAAAACTATAATGAGATTCCAAAAACATAACTCTTGCTAGTGTACGACATTGCAAAGGGGCTGAGGCCAACTGTAGTCTCGGGAATCATCTTAGAAGACGACACAAATAAAGTGATGATGTGAGCTGAGAACAGTGTCCAGTCTTTTCCTACAAATATCAAAAAAAAATACTAAGGGGTTTGATAGCCGTGCGTGTTAAGGCGTGTTCAACTCTCAATGTTGGGGGCGCAGGTTCGAATCCCGAGAGGGGATGGTCATTTTGGTCTACCTCATTGATAAGATCCTAGGTTCAATAGACTAATTTACACGCTATTATGCTTATTTATATTCTGTCGGATGCAATTCTATGGAACCATAAAGGCACAAAAAAACCTACATTTTGTTCGTGAACCAGGCAGCAACTATCTGTTTCACTACACCAGAAAAGCATATGCTAAGATCCTGCTTGCCTGGCTGGAAAAATTGGTTTCGATAATACCTTGTACGCCATTGGAGGAGACTTCACAAATGTCAACAACACTGGTGTGAAAGCTGGAGTCTTGTGCAAGCTGGAGCTGTACATTGAGAGAAAGCTGGTCTGATTGGTGTTCAGTCTGCACACTCGTAAACTTCCTCTACGCCATTTAATTGTTTTCCTTGATAGCCCTACAACAAATTTTCTGGGACAATACGAAAACCCCTTGATTCTGACACAGAATTGGATATCAATCCAAAGTTACTCTGTTGGCCCACCACCGATCAAGTTGTCTGACAAGGTCATACAAGATCTCTCAACGATCAACACTTTGGTAAAAAATGTTTGTGCAATTATGGATGGAGTGCTTCCTGAAAGGATAGCTTTGTTGAAGATAGGACATGGAACCACAGCCACTGGCTCACCACAGCAAACAGACTTCTCAGGTTCTGGGTGTCAAAGCACAGGATAAAGGAAATAAGCTCCTTAATAATCGGTGATTCATTGTGTATGTTATCATTGGAGTGAACTTTCTCCTGGATTTAAGGCCCAGGCATATCATGTTTCCGTCTCAAGTTCCAGGGGAAGGAAGGGTTGGACATTGCATTGTAATAATAACAGGTTCGACTTGTAATGCACACAGTGAAGCCTTTATCCAGACACTGTTGTGCTCTGAGGATCAGGAGGAGAGGATGAGGAGAGAAGAGAATCCTGGCTATCAGGGGAGATCGGAACCTAGACTGTGTGTTAAGGGACGATTTTTGATATAACATTTGTCATATCATATTGTAAATCATGAAGCTATTAGAAAGTTATGAATTAGAGACTAATTTCCGCCTTCTTTGAGACTATACAAACTTTGTATAGCTTTCACTCCATTTGTATACACTCCTCATTTATTTAGACATGAATAATGACAATTATAATAACATAATAAAGAGGCTTAAAAAATGAGGAAGAATTCTGTATTTCATGAGCATATTTTCACTCATTAGTCGTTTCCTTCATAATTTTTAGGAGGAAATTTTATGAATTGTATGTTGCAAGCAGATTTGGATGCAACTCCATCAGTTTTAGGTAAGTCTCTCATTATTACGTTATGTTTTTTTGAGCCCTAGATATATATCTCTCTGCATTACGTTCATGGGATGCAACCGTTTAACCGGGAGGAAATATTAACTGTCTGTGACTGATGAATATGGATGTTGCGATATTTTAGCTCGACGACTTGTTAATTATTTAATAGTATTGTTATTGATTCAATTATAAACAAGTTAGTATTAAGACATAAACAAATATAGTTGAAATAATTATTTGGTTAATGCAATAATTGTAAAATAATGTATTATCCAGATAAAATCAAATAATTTTTGTTTTATATTTTAATCGTGAATGATAATTCAATTTTTAATTGTAAATTAAATGTAAGCATAGTAGGCAAGCAAGTTGCATAAGAGAAACTAATGCTTCCTATTACATATTTTTGGGATTATCTGTCCTTTATAATTCCTCACGCCTTTCGGAATTTGGATGAAATCTCGCCCCAGATGTCTCCATATTCATCGTTAGTTTTTATAACAACAAAAAGAAAGCACCC
>CP045890.1:34134502-34148366 GCA_013387185.1 Caligus rogercresseyi
TGGTATTCTATTTAACTCGATCCAGTGCCTTAGAGTAGGAAGAGTCTGGAGTCCAGATTTTTATAAATCAAAGGGGTTATATTTAAGAGTAAAAGATGCAATTGAGTTGATTTTGCTATAAATTGCATAATTTTATGATTTTGCCACTATTTATAGTAGAAATAGGAATTATACGTTGAATAAACAATATTATTGCATTTCTAATTCATCAATCACGAAACGTTTTATATCTCCGGGATCAATCAACAAAATAAGCTTCTTGTAATACTTTACTAACGATAAAAGCATCAAATGGGTCGTTCCAGAGTCCAAAAACAAATTGGGAACATCCCTCATACTGCCATCGGAGAAAACTTATGTCTAAAGGCAATCCTATCGGACATCGCGCAATTCAAGAGTAGAATTGCCAATAGTCTCATTCTACTCTTGAAACTGATTGGACTCTAGAACGATCATTTATTGCTTTTATTCTGGGTAAAGTATTACGAGAAACCTATTTTGATGATTGTCCTAGAGATTTAAAAACAAAAAAAGGTTTCGTGATTGATGAAGATCGCCCACATCACAAATAAAATAGAAATGCAATAATATTGTTATTCAACATATAAATCCTATTGCTGTTTACAAAATAGTAGCAAAATTATAAAATAATGCAATTATAGCAAATTCGACGCAGTTTGCCATCTTTTACATTAAAATATATACCCTTTGATTTATAAAATACCTTTAAATTGTTCTATTAAATCCAACACCTATTACTTACTTTATTATATGAATTTGTTTGTATATGGTTTTTGTCAGCTTTATGTTATGACTATCAGTCGCACGCCCAGACTCTCTAAGCACTGCCTTGATCTAGTGTAACCCGATCGTACTGATACAATACGAAATACAGAGGACTTAAGCCATCTAATATCAGAAAAATAATGGATTTATTTTTTACTACACCTTACAAAAAACACCTTTATCTGCTCCTGAGACGTCGTTATTATATTGCCGCCCTTGTACATATATTATGTAGTAAGGCAAGATTCATAGAGATAGGTATATCAGAGAGAAGGAGTTCAGCCTGATGGGAGGGAATGGGGAGTATGAACGTCACTAATATACTCTCTTTAATAAATTTTGATAAGAGTTACTAAATAAAGTCACCTTTTTACTTAGTATTTATTTAGACAAACACTAATATAAAACATAGATCGTAGAATATTAATAGGGTCTTTTTTTAATGAAAACATATTTATCTAACGAATTACTTAATTAGAGGTAGGAATTGTCATAACCTCAACGCAACCTCGTTAAATCATCCAATCATGAAGCAGTTTCATTATCTTATCCTTCATTGAGTATCACGAAATCTGCTTCATGATTTGGATGGTGTTAACGAGGTTGCGTTGAGTTATGACAATTCCTACCTCTAATTAAGTAGTTCGTTAGATAAAATATTTTTCATTAAAAAAGACACTATTAATATTCTACGATCTATGTTATATTAGTGTTTGTCTAAATAAAATACTAAGTAAAAAGGTGACTTTATTTAGTAACTCTTATCAAAATTTATTAAATGAGAGTATATTAGTGACGTCATACTCCCCATTGTGTCCTAGCAGAACTTCTGTCTGATATACCTTATATCTACAGGGCGCAACGTATTATACGGACTAATTAAACAATTTTGAAATGTTGATAACTTATTTATTTATCAATATTTGTCAACATTTTTTGTTAAATGAAAGGCATGTATGTAGATATTTATTTTTCAATATAGTCCCCATCAGCGGCGGACGACCATCTCGAGGCGGTGCCTGAAGCGGCCGCAGGCCTTGGCGACGACGTCCTTCTTCATATTGGAGAACTCCTCCTCCATGATGGCGGCCTTGAGGGAGTCGAGAGTGTTGTGAGCGTGCTTGTTGGTCTTGTTCTCGACCATGCCTGAGAAGAAATAGTCGAGGGGGTTGCAGTCAGGGGAGCTGGGGGGACACGTCCGGGTTTCCAGTGTAGGGGAGGTTCTCTAACAGCCACGCCTGGGTCTCCCTCGACTTGTGGGGGAGCTGAGTTCAGCCCAGGTCCTTGTTGATGGTGTTGGCGGCCAACTTGGCGTAGGACTTGTTGCCGTCCTCGTTGACCTTCCTCTTCACCTCGGCGACAAACTCGTTGGTCCTGGTGGCCCCCTCTTTGCGATGAGCATCATTCTCTTTCGAGTTCCAAGCCTTCCACTGGTCGTAGACGGTCTACTTGGGGTAGTTGAAGAACTCCATCACCTCCTTTGAACTCCTCCCGGCACGGAAGGAAGCGAACATCGCATGCCTTTTCTTCTCTTCCATGGCTAAATGTTGACTGATTTTCAATCTGGTTTTTTTGGCAGATAGATAAGATGCAAGCGCAGTAACGTATATATGGTGTTGCAATATCTCAAAAAACAAAGTTATTCCGGATTATACGTTTACTCCCTGTATGTATCTTGTAGTAAGGCATCAGTAGTAGTATGTCAGGATACCAAATGAGGTCAGAGAGTAGGAGTCAGGGAGTGATAGAAGCATTTCCCTTTGGTAACAAAGGAAGCTAGGTTGGAGGGAAAAAAAGAGAGTAAGACAGAGAGGAGCAAGAAAAGAGGAGAGAGAGAGAGAGAGAGAGATACAATTTTCTGAGCTACCATTGGTTGTTGACGCAATAGCATACCGCAAAGTGAAGAAGAAGAAGAAGAGGGGAGGAGGGGGGAAAGGGAGAGAGACGCAGAAAGAGACGCCTAAGTCCTTCAGTGGGCAGGGGGGGGAGATAATAATAATGCTAAGAAGAAAGACGACGACATAGATGTATTCAGAGATTACTTTATAGAGTAAAAAGTAGTTCCATTAGTCTCTCATCTCGAACAGACGTGTTCTTTCTCTCTCTTGCTTCTTCTACTACCCCTCAGTACAAATCAAATTCGCTCAAGATGCCTAAGGGATCCGGACTTACCAAGACGATGAAGCTCTCAACGAGCTCGCCGACGTTGTCGGCAAGAAGGAAGCTTCCCGTGCCGAGTGCATCAAGCTTCTCTGGGCTTACTTGAAGAAGCACAACCTTCAAGATCCCGAGAACAAGCAGTACTTCACCCCCGACAAGAAGATGTCCAAGGTAGTCTTAAAATACCCTTCAAATCAATAGACCTCCATCTCATTCATTTTTTCTTTCACTCTAGATCTTCGGTGAGGACCGAATCCGTGCTTTCGGTATGGCCAAGTTCCTCAAGGAGCACCTCTCAGACTAAGACACACCAAAGAAATATATCTCTGCCTCCTTATTTTATATAATTTTAATAATATTGTACACCAATAGCCGCCAAACCCCTCCATACTTATCCTATGGAAGGACTCACCCACCCCTTATCCCCACCCCCCTCAAATGTATGACCATTTTATTGATAAATATTTACATTGTAATACAAACCGCGTAAATTTATATCTATAAGAATAAATATAGTATTTATTACTGGAAAACTCTGTGCGTCTTTTATCGATTTTATTTAAGCAGTAACAACTACTCTGGTGGCAAATATATCAAAAAGTCGGGGGAAAAGTACATTATTATAAGATCTAAGATGGCGTCCACTCAGCTGTTGGAAGCCCTAGATGTATTATGATAAATATATACAAATGCGTCTAAGAAAGGCTTCTCTCTCTATATATATATATATCTTCGTCCTCTACGAGGTATTGAAGGTGTTCGCAAGTCCTGTGTTCATAGCATATATACAGGTCAAGTTTTCTTTAGTAGGTTATTGTTGATGTACCTTGAGGAGGAATCCTGTTTGCCGCTCTAGGAGCTTGGGTATTATAGTAAAGTTTCTTATTCCCTTACACACACAAAGACTTGGAAAGAGAAGAAGAAGTACACACCAAACACAGGAAAGAATGAACATTGTTATTTCGCGGGAAATACAGTGCAACGCATTTTAAACTTCATCTGCCGCTCATTTTCCTCCTGTTGTTATATCGTTCTTCTTATTATTATTACAGGAAAGAGACGCCAACCTTAACTACTTTTTCCCGCTCTTCCCTGTTCCTTCTTCTTCTATAGTCGTCGCATTTTATATGGCTGGAGATCCTCCATTTTGTTTTACACTTAATGGAACGCAGCGTTCCTTGTTATTTTCCCTCTGTTTATCCCCTCACAACAAACCGTCTTGTAACTTGTGAGCCTCTTTAAAAGGTTTTTATATATATATTTAAACTTTCTTAGCTTCATTGTTGTTTCAGGTTTCCAAATAACGTTAAGCTACTCCTATCATCCAAATTCTGCGTATAGTTGGTATAATGGATATAATGAAAAAAGCGTCTCATCTATAAAGATATAGAGAGCTGATTCCCTTCATTAGCAGAGAAACATCGTCGTTCAGCTGTATTCTGTGTGTCCACTATAAACAAAGTAATTGATGCTACGTCATCGTAAGCTGATCATAGAGATATAAACATAACACAATGACGTATTTCTCTTCCCTCCATAGCAGAGAAACATTCTCGGTCAGCTATATTCTTGACACAATGACGTATTTCTCTGACGAGTCCAATAAGCTCTTTATATCTCTATGGTCTCATCATAGACTTATGACATCAATATCCCGGTTCTACAACGGTAATTGCTTACAATATATGTAGCTAATTACTTCAATAACATCCACATATTTTAATTTTCTATTATATACAAGCGCTTAATTTAATTCAAATGATTAAATACACAAAGCATCATCACGAAAAACAAATGTTTAGCTACGCAATTTATGGAATTTATGAATTTTAGAGTTGATGGTCTTAAAAGCACAATACGTATATATATATAGTGAAAAACCTGGTGTATATGATGTATAAGACCCTCTATTGGCTGTTTTAAACTCCATTCGAACCATTAAATGCCTATATAATACGTTTGATATATTATAAGAACATTTCGATATTCAAATACTGAGCATTTTTTTTTAAATAGAATCGAGGAAGTTTCCAATCATTGACATTGCACGTATATTTTATTTCAACATGTAATTATGTTTTAATAATTATTATTATAGTGTGATATTAGGAAGAAATGGCCAAGGGAAATACGTCTTTTAAGTAACCAATTGGTTATCAAATTAAACGGTTTGTTTTTAAAAAACAAACGTCAGCACAAAGGTTGTTTATGATTATTATTATAATTAGGACTGCTTCGAATATGAATCGAGAGATTAATAATAATTATTTTCTATAGCAAGTTATATGGTTCATTCATTAAAAGTGTTTGAAAGAAAATAGATTTGTAGGAGATCCAAGTCTTGGAATCTAGAACTTGAATGGTTCCAGATTATAAACCATTATTGGCGTATTAGGAGTGATTCATACTGGAATTTCGATCCATTTTTCCAAGGCGATTCCGTACTTAATAACCGCTTTTAATGTTCTTATAGCGAGGCTCGCTTTTTGATCTCCTCCACCTCTATACATCAATAGTTTATGGTAACTTCAATTGTTATAAAACAAATTCCTTATATATTCTTACAGAAAAGGTTTCCTACCAACCAAATCTAACCATAACATTTAAAAAAAAACATAATTCACTCTCTTCGTATTATCATCATGTAACTCTCCCAAGGGAGGATCCCCTTCTTTGAAGCTATTTTTAACGTATATAAATATAGACTTCCACGCTCATAGAGGATCCCAATTATCACAGCAACGCGTTTCAACATAGAAGAAGCTCTCTAGCATTACAGAAAGATAGCAAAAAGGACAATACAATGAGCGCGGGAAATATTTTCCTCGGAGACGGAAAAAGTTCATTAACTACTACAACAACAAAGAATGTCTTAGTGGAGGATAGTTTATCAACAAAAAGTCCTTATTTAAGCTCCATGTTACCTGGAATGTAGTAGGGCATTGTTAAAATACGAATTCCCTGGATTTGCATTGCTTTAAAACAAAAAGACGGAACACAAAAACCCGTTGTTGTATTATTATTATTATTATAACATGCAAAGTTCCTTATTTCAAGTTACAAAACATATTAATGACGTCATAAATCATTGAGATAAAGAATACTAATTCATGAATATAAAATATTTGTTATGACGCCATGGTACCATATATAGATATATAGAGCGTATTCCCTTCAATAGAAGAGAAACATTGTCGTTCAGCTGTATTCTGTGTGTTCAAATAAACAAAGTAATTTGACCTACGTCAACTGGATCTGATCATCGATTATATCTCTATGATCAGCTTACGATGACGTAGGTCAAATTACTTTGTTTATATTGGACACAAAAATACAGATGAAGGGAATAAGCTCTCTATATCTTTTATCTCTATGGCATCTACATGTCAACAAATAATATAAAAAAAACAATTATCAATACAGATTCAATTTGATACTGACCGATAGTTCAAGTGGAAAAATACACAATGTCAGATCAACCGCATTGAACACAGGATCTTGGTTGTAGAGAAACATTCACCAAGTACCAAGCAGTTAGATATAAATCTAGTGTTATAATAATAGGAATGGAAATACTGAAGCTTAAGCAGTTGAAATATTCATAAAGAAAATATGAGGATCAAAAAGCATTCACAAAAGATTCATATAGGTTTTAAAACATACAGTCGTCCCTCGCAAAGTCGCGACGGCCCGGATCCACTACACGACCACTGCAACATATATGAGGGTCGCAATGTTGATATATATTGAAATTTAGAGAGATTTGACATCACCCGGCGTTTAAACCTACCGCCGTTTTGCCTTGTTGTCGTACGCGCGTCTGAATACGCGGCCGGGCCTTTTTTTTGGGCCGCTATCTTGCTTTTTCAAAGATTTACCAGTTTTCAACCTCAAATATCTTTAAAAACACTGAATATTTCTTAATTTTAGTACCGGGAGCCAAGCCGTCGTCGCGTAGTAAAAGAACTGCGAGATGTCGAGGGGCGAAGTAGCGAGGGCCGACTCTATGTTTGGAATATTTTTATACATGGTAATAAAATCAGTTTAGTATGAAAAAGTGTATTAGTAAGAAACAGTCTATGAAAACTAATCTTCAACCTTTTTTAGTTGATGAGAGATCTATAAATGCATTTCTATATGGTAAAAACTGATTTTTCTCTTAACTGAAAAACGAATAAATATTCCTATGACGTCAACCGTTTTCACACTCTTTAGAGGGAAAAATCAATTTCAATTATCTTGTTATACATATAGACTGGAATACGAATATAGGATTCTCAATATATACACATTGAATAAAAAAGCCTTTTTTTAATGGGACACAAATTGAAGACAACGTTTATCGGAACGAACATTGTTGTTGAACTTTGAAAGGAATTATTCAAAGCAAATTTATGAATATATGGATGAGGCCGCCGCGTATTGAGAAGCCAACTACTGTCTATTAACTTATGGCTATGGGAAAACATAGTTCCCTTTTTTGGGAGCAGATGCGAATGGAATACATGAAACTTGGTTTCTTTTGATATTTCTTTTTCCCTCTTGTTTGATGACCCGTCACCATATGAAAAGCTTGTACTAAGTAGATATATAAAAATGGTCGTACTTTTGAAACGTGATTGGATGGATGAACAGGAGAGGGAAATAAAAACAGTTGGCAATGCATCGCGGCTGTTTTCAAGGAGAAGATAAGCATTCTTAATTGTCTCTTTTACATGGGAATACTGATATTAGGAAGAAATGGCCCAAGAAAAAATGAACCAAGGTAGCAAAATGATGATTCATGGAAAAATGACCCAAATACATAAGAGGTAGGCAAGACTTTGAGTGGAGTACACCTTATGTATTGTTTAAATACTATTTCTCAACAAACTGAGTCAAAAGAATAATTTTTAGCAATTTTAGAAAAAATGCTTTCTTTGATGTTGTTAACTATAGAGTTCAAAATCATTCAAATTATTCGGCTTCAGAGCCCAAACAGGTTTTTTTATTAACACCAATTTATATGCATTCATTATATTTAGTTATATGCTAGTATATATGATAATAATAATAAACTACGGTAAAAAAAGAAACATTGATTGAACTGAACGATAAATGAAAAAATATATGAAAAGAACACAAATAATCCTCAGTAAAGTAATAATATAGGTTAACATAAATCTGTGTAACAATGTCTATTGTAGAGAAAATTAGATACATATTCTGTGACGTCATCAGATTATTTAAATATTAATAACTTTATTAGTAAGTGAATGAATAGGTCTTTGAATGAGTGTTGTGGATTCCCTTTACTTATCGATATAAACCCACAACTTGATTCAACTCTTAGTGTGCATTTCAGCACACATCGAGAATCATAAACATATCATAAATCCCAAAACGAGGAATATAAACGTTTAAACAGTGTTCCGTAGCTAGGTCTTCTCTAATAATATGAACTGTAGTCTTTAATATGTATTATTTATTATGAGAGTTTTATTACCGAAGGAGGGATGTTTTCACTGGCGTTTTGGTTTTGTTAGTTTGTCAGCAGGATAACTTCTGATCTGAAAATGTGAATATTAAAAGGAAGACGTGATTATTTTGCATCTTGAGTGCAGAATGAGCCCAAATGAGCTAAATACTACTAAATTTTCAAGTTAGCCTACTCTGCCATAGAGAGCGTGTTCTCTGGAATTTTCTATTCGTGAAAAATCCGCTCGGAAGTTCAGACGGCGGAGTTTCACTCTATATATGCCTAGTTATTTAAGAGTTCAAGCTTTCTTGACTTATCCTTCTTCAAAATATCCACACAACAACACTCATCGACCCATATATTAACTAAGAGCGCAATGGTAGAATAATGGGGGCAACAAATATAATACTTGGTAGCCATCTTGTTAGTCAAAATAACGCATATCGATTATTATAGTGTAGTGACTTATGATGTGACATACTTAGTTGTTTTTTCTAAGGTTAATTTTAATAATTGCTCCTTAGAAGGAACAAGGATCAGCTAAAGCGTTAAAGTAAAGTAGCGCATGCAAGGAAAAGGTAAACAAAAAAAATTGGCCAAAATTTTGGTTATTTCTTTAACGTTAGATGTCGCTAGTCCATGAAATTACGTCAAAATCCTATTTAAAACCGGTTTAAAGGGATTGACTTCCATAAGACACTCGAAAACACTTTTTTCAAGATAAAAAAACGTCTCCAAATATAAATGATAAAGGGACTTTGCTGTTATTTCAAAGAGCTCTAGCATCATAGCAGCGCCCCTTGTGTTAAAGAACTACAATTTTGGCCAATTCCTTTTGGGAAAGGCAATAATTTTATGTTATGCATGCGCTTTTTTACTTTAGGATCAGCTCGGTCCCTCAGGCCCTTCACTCAATATTTAATTATAAACTACTACTGGCTTTCATCAAATCCATATTATCAACTTTTGAGCAGTCTCATCAAAATCAGAGCCCTATAAGACGATTACTACGACAATTGTAGATTGGAGCATGTGGGCTCAAAACAACGTATGGATTGTAGTAATCCTCAAGAGCCTCTTTTTTGTTTCCCATGGAACAATCCCCAATAAATAATGAAACAGAACGCTGTTTCTCTGCAATTGGGGAATCAGCTCTCTATATCTCTATGGTATGGAATGAAAATAATAAATATTGTTCCTATGTTATTGTTAGGATAATATATCGGAATATATATTAAAAACATGTTTCTATAAAACCTTCATTTATTGGGGGATTGTTCCATAGGAAATAAAAAAGAGGCTCCTGAGAGATTACTACAATCCACAGAACTACAAGCAGGCCTATTGTGTATTTAATAGATCTATAAAGTTTATATTATTTTAATACTTCGAATAAAGTATCTCAAAAGACTGTTTATTTACAACTCTCTCGATAAATTAAGAATGTTTTGAGCCTGACTTGAGAGGCAGCTGCTACCCAGACAGTTCTTACGACGACGTAACTCTACTTATAAGGCTCTGACCAATACCTATGACCCCTACACCATAGAGATATAAAGATATAGAGAGCTGATTCCCTTCAATAGCAGAGAAATAGCGTTCTATTGTTTCTGTGTGTCCATATAAACAAAGTAATTGATGCTACGTCATCGTAAGCTGATCATAGAGATATAAACATAACACAATGACGTATTTCTCTTCCTCCAATAGCAGAGAAACATTGTCGTTCAGCTATATTATTGACACAATGGACGTATTTCTCTGACAAGTCCAATAAGCTCTCTATACCTTTATATCTCTATGCCTACCATACCATGCCAATATGCTTGATAACATATTAAAACGCATCCCAAAGTAATGTGGTTACAAACAGAGGCGGTCCTGGCTACTTTTACGCCTGGGCGAATACGTCATTGGTGCCCCTCCCATCAGTGTTACAAATAATACTAATTACATCTTAACAAGAAATAATGTAATATAAGATAATAAATAAAATAAAATAGAAAATTATATAATGTAAACACAATACAATTTATTTTGGAAGCAGCAGTTCCACTGGTTGCAGAATGGCTGCAATGCGTACTGCTTATGTGCCCCCTGCGTGCTCAGCGCCCACCTTAACCGACCTGCTACTGAGCGGAGTTTTCTTTTACTTTGAAAAGTCAGCGGATCTTTATTTTGAGGCCGCATCCACATCCAGCTGCCACTCGAGCTGCACTGAGCTTCAGTGCGGCATCCGGTAGAATAGAGATTGGGACGTGATCCACAGTGTGTGGAAACTGGCGATTTTTTGGCACCCCCCCAAATAGATTGCGCCCTGGGCAGTCGCCCACATTGCCCATAGCAAAATCCGGCCTTGGTTACAAACCCACGTCCAATAAGTGACAGAGGTTACAAACCCTCGGCCAATGGGTCCTGGGGATCCACTACTCTCAATAATTGCATATTGTAGATGCAAATCCACCGCCAATGGGCCCAACGGTTCCGCGTGTCAATTCATATTGGGATTAAGCACCCATCTTAATGGGTCCTTTGGTTATAGCACATGATGATTTCTCTATATTCAAATCCTAGTAATCTAATAAAATGATTAAATATAGTTATCTTCATGAGAACCGTCTTAAGACACTCTTCGAATGAGGTGTAATATATGTGTTAATCTCATTAACTCATTAAGTTACTCGCCTAAAACCTCATCAAATGATTTTTGCATGCCTCACTTTTCAAAGAAGTAAATATAACAAAAATTATATTATAATTTAAAAGAAGAAAGACAATAATATAATAACAACAATCAAATAATGTTTATTTTCAACTATAAACGGTCATTAATGAATAGATACTAACCTAATTCATTAAATTTTTCAAATATTTTCCATTTTTTAAAATTATTTCATGATATTTTTCTACAAACGCTGGAATTTTCTTCTTTTATTGAATATATTATACTTCTTTAAAATGTTATAATACATTTAGGGTAGATATGAGGCCAAGGTTACCAGAAGGAAACACCACCCATCAACTAATTTATTTGAAAATAAATGGTTTAATTAGCCCCAAGTAGCCGTTATTAGTCTAAATATGCCTTAAATATTTCAAAAAGTTGGTCTTGTAGTAAACTTTTACTTCTATGGCAGATTCGGTACCGTTTGCAAGAGTTTTCTTTTTGTTATCTGGACCCATGCTCCAATACAATGGTAACTAATAGAAGAAAGGAATGAGGAGGGTCTTTTTTTGTAGGTGCATTTATAATATCCCATCTGCTCCTTCATTCCTTCTTTCCCCTTCAACATTTTCATACAAAGTGTCAAGAAAGAGAAGCCAACACTTTTTTCCCGCGTCTTTCGTAGTTTATACGACTGGGGGTCGTCCATTTTGCTTTATACATGAAAAGCTGATGTTTTGGTTGTTTTTCTCCTTCTCTAAAAACGGTCCTGGGACATCGTAGCCTCTTTTAAATAGGTATATATATATATGTATATATATATATATATATATATATATATATATATATATATATATATATATATATATATATATATAGAATATATAGGGGAGATGTTTGGTTTGGGGGGGGGCAGCATTCAATTTGACCGAATTTTAATAAGACTTTTAAATCAGTGAAGAATAATCGAATGAAGAAAGTTATGCAGATTAATGTTTGCTTTATAGTAATACATACTATTCATTGCATTATATTTATTTGGTTATAATTCAAAATCCGGTTTTATATAATTTCATATTTTTTCTTTATCTTAAATACCCGAATACCTCAACCAAGTTGCCCAAATTTGAGAACTCACTCGATTTTTTTTTTTTGGGTTTGGGGGGGGGGGTGCTGCCCCCCCCTGTCCTACGCCTATATATATATATATAATTTAGATGGGACTATCGATTGAGATTCGTATTTCCCTAATACCGGCAAAACATCAATCCTTTTCTATTTATAGAGCTACCAAATATAGCTACGATTGCATGAGTGCCGCCAATTTGTAGTTGTATATGTTTTCATGAACTCTAGATTTCCTTCATATAAATTTCTTTTCCCGTAATGATTTGAATTATTAACCATTAAAAACTGATATCAAAGTATATTTTTTTGTTATTGAATCCTAGTTCTTATATTCTATACTATTATATAGCTTACCTAAAATAACTAGGAAGGGGATATTCAATGGATGTTACACTTTAAGGATATGAAAATATAAAAGAAATTTGTATTTTTTTCAACAAAAAAATAGTTTAAAAGTGTAAATTTAGAACCTCTTGGTGAATGAAAATAATAAAAATACCTTCAAATTTTTTGATTATTGTGTTGAATGTTTAATACCTTCGCTTGTTTTGAGCGATCCCTATAAGAAGAGTTACGACATTAGATTGGAGCACCACCTGGTGAAAGAGCATTTGGGCTCACAACAACCATAGAGATATAAAGATATCTGTATGAAAAACAACGCATGGAATGAAAATAATGATTAGTTTTTCCTAGTTATTGTTAGGATAATAAATTGGAATCGATATGACAAAACATGTGTCTATAAAACCTTTGGAGGATGTTCCATGGGAAAATATAGAGTAAATTCCTCGGGCTCTTGAGCGATTTGTACAATCCACAGCACATAAGCAGGCATAGTTTTGTTTTTAATAGATCTGTAAAGTTTATATTGGTTTTATACTTCGAAAAGTTATCTCAAAAGACTGTTTATTTACAACTCCCTCGATAATTATATGATGCTTTGAGCCGACTTGAATCTGCTGTTGAGAGTCAGCTGCTACATGACAGTTCTTACGACATAACTCTACTTATAAGGCTCTGGTTTTGAGCATGTCAATTGTCGAAAACTTGAGATCTTCTTTACCAAACTTAAATAGCATAAAAAAACAATAAATCAATGTTATTAAATTGCAAAAAACCTCTTAAGGCTCTTGAATAAAGAATAAAGTGATTATGACTGTCCATACTTTTTCAACAAACCTCTCCTGTCTTGGTAGGCACATCTTTGGCACTTTTTGGGAATATCGTTCAGAGGATTGAGGTTGCGTGATAAATTTTAGTTCCGATTGCAACAGTTACCCCTGTAAAAATAAGAGAAAGAAAAGAAGAAAGAAAGAGGCTTTAATCAATATAAGGTGCTATTTATCGACAGTTTTATGATGTAAGTCCTGTTTCCCTGGGCGTTTTTTATGCCTTCACAGAAGGGCTTTGAGGATGGCTTCAATAAAATATTAAAAACACATATCGGAAATTTTCAACTACGAATGAGTTTAATATGCTTATATAATAATAATAAATAAAAATCCTAAATATTTGTTTCATGATTCGATATATTTCAACTAAATATAGCTTATTGAGTCATTTAAGTGAAATCGGGGATGCTTGGTTCATTATCATTAGAGAGTTCAGGGCCAATTAGAAATCATAAGGGTTGTTCTTGTGAAGGCCTTAAACGCTCAAGGGAA
>CP045890.1:34148466-34159617 GCA_013387185.1 Caligus rogercresseyi
AGTGGACAGTACTTCCGTCGAATGCGATGACAGGATACTCTTACCCTAGCGTTGAGCTTGTAAAGGACGTAAGAGTATCGTCCTTTATACACTGTGTCAATGAGGCCACACCACCTTCCTCCCGTGGACTTGGTATTTACTGTTGGAATGAGCGAGCTTCTCTTTTTGGTGGGGTTTTGCTTGCTCCAACAGCACTCACCTTTCGTGGTTTCCCCGCTCCTCACAATTTCGTTGCTATGTGGCCTTCCTTCCCAAGTTGTAGCAGACTATACTTCTAGGATAGAGCAACCCTACTCGGTCCCACTGTATTAAGTCGCGGTCTTCCTCTGGGGGTTAGCCCCAAACTCGTTCCCCGGGGGCCTTTCGGGGTCCGACCCCATTTTTGGTGAGGAGTCCTCGAGCGACGCTAAGGACTCCGGTAGCTTCATGATTATCCACGTTGGGCGTTGCTTGGAGTGGGCACTCACAGTGGGAGGCATACCCATAACAAATGCCCTTTGACGGCGTTGTTCGAGTCCTCCCGCACAGATGTGGCCCATAAGCGTCCTCACTCTCGTAAGATAGTCTTATACAGGCATCCCCTCCTCCCATCTCTTGTGCCAAGTTCCTCGAACGCCTTGAATTTGGTGAATTTGAAGGGAGTGATGGAAAGGTTTTTACGAGCTCAGCTCACTCGGTTCTCACATTCTTGTCCTCAGTTTCCATCTGGTCATAAATCGCAAAGGCGTCCCCCTTCAAAAATAAAGGGATCACCTTGGCATATCTACGTGCCATCAGATCCTTGGCGAGGTCTACCTTTTTTATCCACACGTTGACGTCACCTTTCCCGTCAAACATGGGGATAACGTCCTTGATACCCAGCTTCTCCATCATGGCCCGTAAACTTGTAATGATCAAACTACGTCTTCACTTATAGGAATCTGCATTTCAACTAAATA
Source organism: Caligus rogercresseyi (assembly GCA_013387185.1). NCBI lineage: Eukaryota > Metazoa > Arthropoda > Copepoda > Siphonostomatoida > Caligidae > Caligus > Caligus rogercresseyi. The sequence continues at coordinate 34,149,405 of CP045890.1, forward strand.
TTCCCGCCCAACCGAGGAGGTGCAGCTGGCTATGACGTACCGCTAGGGATGGTTCCATCGTTTTTTCGAGCCAGACCACAATGGTTTTTTAAGATGAAGATATATTCTACAATCGATGTAAACAACAACGAGACAGAAATATTTTGGCGTACGGTTACTTCGATCTCCTACCTGAGCTAGAAACAACAGAGAAACCACACTCAACACGGCCATGTGCTAACATTCCTCACAAACCTCTCTATTTTGTACTTATTATAGAAGGATATGGATACTCTCGAGTCCGTTGAACATATTCATGAGCCGAGTCAGTGCTAGGAGCGACCACATTGATGAAGGAGCTCCCAAACGTCTCGCCCCTCCTCCGATCATTGAGGAGGAGGATGAGACGAGACGGGGCAAATATAATGACTGGAATCATGCCACCCGTCCACTCCCATTCGAGAAATTTGATCCCAAGCAATGATGAATCAATGTAAACAATAACAAAATAAGAACAAGCAGGAGCACTCTGGATGACGAATACTTTTTTCCCTTCTTCTCTATAATAAGTACAATAATAGAGAGGTTTGTGGGAATGTTAGCACGATGGGCGTGTTGAAGTGTGGTTTCTCTTTGTTTCTAGCTCAGGTAGGAGATCGAAGTAGTAACTACCGGGAAATTTTCATACCTGAGAAACAGATACGCTAAGATAATATACAACAAGTAGAGCTTGTACTGATTAATGATGCTAACATGAATTAAATTATAATATTATACTAAAATGATAAGATTGACGCGGAAGTACCATGGGATACAAAAAATTAAATCATGGCAATTGACAAATAAGCACCCGAATTACAATGTTATTCTTAAAAATATTTTCTGGGATGGACGTGTGGACACAAATCCAGCTGAATATAAGGAACTGCACTTTTTGTGCCCAATTGACCGTATATGATGACTAAAAGATACGCAAACTTTATTTATTTTATATATATTTATTTGTATTTTTAGTGTAATTGTATTGCATTGTATTCCTTATTACAATTCTGAATAAAACTTCGTGACCGAAAAAAAAAAAAAAAAAAAAGATACGCAAACTATTCGGTGTAAATAGTTTTTTACGTATACTCCATTCTAAAGCCGAAAGTAATTATTAATCATGCACAAAATATTTGTGACCTCATTCAGTATTTTAGCACACATACATTCATTTAAAAAGTTTTTGTTGGGTGATAGTTGATTTGACGAAAAGAATGTTAAACTTTTAAAGCAATTCAACTGAAAGTTTCAAAAGTAAAAGACGGTAGGAAATATATATTTAAAAGCTGCCATTTACATAAGTGACATACATCACTCTCAATGAAGTGCCTATTGAATATCATTGTAGTGGAGTTTGGGCAAGTTTTCTCAACGTTCAGTACCGCTTTGAACTTAAAATAGTATCTCAACTTTTGGTAGGTTATTGACTATGAAAGCACATTTTAAAATGTCCAATAACGTATGTTCTTTGTAATGAATTGTTAATCAATTAATCATGCCTATATATTCATGAAATAACAACTGTTAAGCCCAAATATAATGAAACGATCAGAATGGTAACCGCTACATGTGGGAACAGCTTTGTATCCTATATTTTATGTCTCCATATAGTCCAAAAACAGACCATATAACGACAGCGAATATTTACTAAGACAACTAGTCGGACTCTTTTTTATTAGCATGACGCATTTATATATTTTTCAAAATATTTATTCATTGATCCAAACGTTCAAAATGTCATTGAGCAATTCCCAAGATCCGTTGGACTCCGTACTTACCTCCAGCACAATTTCGCGATCCTCCATTCTTGATAGAACCTACAGCTCCAATTATACAGTTGAATATACAACTGGGAAGAAAAGGGTCTACAAATGTTATAGTTGGAGGTCATAGGTACTCTAAGGACAAATCACGGAGCAATAAAATTATTGGAAATGTACCTTTACCACCAAGGGTGCAGGCACGCCTGACTAGTCGGTGGCATCCCAACAAATACCCCATTCATAGTCACGGGACTAGGAATCCGAAATAGAAGCTGTTGTTATTTCTTTGTTCTTTCGGTTGTCTTGCCTTTGCCTTTTTTTTTAATCTTCCGGATCGAACTCCCAATATTATCGTTACGTTCATCAAACTATAAAATGAGATTAAATGAGCATGCAATCAAATATGTATAGCCTTTTAACATTATTTACGTAAATGCTATTAAAGAAGGTTTTTGATGCCTTATTTTGACACATTTTATCCTTGTTTTACTCAAGTGTAACAATGATCTCTCCGATATTTGGGATTTCCGATAGTTGGAACATAAGTCGCTAAATCTGTCTCCATAAAGTCCATTTGGAGACTTTATAGAGAAAGTGATTGATTGGCTGCCTCTATATGTCCACTGTCTCCATAAAGTCCGGGAACCCCAAGAAAACCTTTGAAACAGAATGAAATTTTCAATGTATAGGGAAAAGCTGGATATTTTTTGTCTAAAACTTTGCAACAAGTTAAATTTTATACAAAATTTGTTATTTCTCCATATTATAAGTTTTAAAACATTGCTTTAAATTTGTTGGCTAAAACGAGGAAGATACATACTTTCTATTACAAGAGTTAAAATTTAATTACTATTTACAAATTTAGATATACAGCAACAACCGTCGCCAAAAACCATTTAGATCGTTTTAACAAATTGATTATGGAACATGTTGTAAGTAACAATTTTTTTGATTTAATCCTGATTATTTATCGATAATATTCGATTATTATGGGAGTTATTATCGTGTTTAAAACAAAAAAAAATATTCAAATGACCGCCAACATATATGGCGAACTGCCAATTTCTTTAGAAATTGTAACAGGAGTATTATTAATAACGCATTTTAAGATGCTTAATATTTCATAACTGAATACAAAAAGACACATATTAAATTAAACGATTCTGACATCAAAGCTCCATGGGTGCTGCCGATCAACTAAGACCGCAAATCTGTGCAAGAGCCTTTGTCAACTTGATTTCGCTTACACAACCAACCCATATAAAACTAGAGACGGGCAATTGGGGTCCCATATTTAACACGAACCGATCTTCCTCCATCCGCGATGGAGAGTTTGTCTGACACTAGCGCTGCAGGACCGAATTTCTTTGGGCTGGATGTTGGATGGTAAATACGGCCCGAGGAGGGGAGTCATGTAGAGATCTTGGGACTAAAGGCTGATTGAAGAGTGTGATCCCCATGATTAAACAGAAAAAATCCTCATGAGACTCGTCATTCGTGACTGAAAAAGAACACATTCGATATATCAATGAAAGTAGCTTATAATAAAATAAAGATTACATTGGTCAAGAGTATTTGTTTACAATCAATGTTTTAACTCAACAGACATATCTTAAAGCCTAAACCTCCATGACAATAAGAAACTTAGAAGGAATTATCAGACATTAGGGTATCCAATGGCATTTTTTAAATTTATTTAACGGGAAATCAGATGTGGTGTAATGTATTATGGTCGTTTGTCTTAAATAAATGTTATATGATAATATAAACAGTACATAGTTAAATAAAGAGCTGGACAGCAACCATTTTTAAAATGTTAATTGGTACACAACACAAAAACTATAGAAACTCAACACTACAAACATATACTGTAGACCTGTTCAAATTTAACACTTTTCTTTAAAAACATTCAAATAGATGCTTTTCTGGTTCTCCAAGGCTTAAATAATCGAGAGAAAAATGCAGTATTCCAACTGCATTTTTTCAGAGAAAATCTACATCTTCATAGAGTAAATATTCCTTGCATCCATTGTGCTTGTTGAAAAGCTCCTGATTGGTCCAATGGATGTCTCGAGGAAGTTTTGTCTCAAACAGTATAAGACACAAGTCGACCACTTCTCTATAATCAGCTCTAGGACTGGTCTTGTCAAGGATTTTTTTCAATTGCAGTTGTATTTGCCTTTAATTCCTTCCATTCTTGCTCCACTTCGTCTAAAGTATTAGGATTGCTTTTATCCAAAGTATTCCAATTATCCTTCACGTAGCTAAAATATTGTTGTTTGACTTTAATCTTGCCAAAAAGAGTATCACGTACTCCTCCAATTATAATTTGGAAATGTGATGGCGAAAAGCAAAATAAAACATATTTTGCCAAGTTTTTTCTCAATTAATTTTGCCGAACCCTTCCTTTGTTTTCCTTTGTTTATATGTCTAAAAAGTAAGTAATTTAAACTGCGCATATCGGTTGGTATCATATATACCTATATATTATAGCGTATTTTTATAAAATTAATAATTATTTTAGGAAAAAAGGTAAAATTTTAGTTTTAAAAATAATTTTCCTTCCTTTCCAATGTTGAAATATATGTAATACGACGTACTTGCATAGCTCTCTTAAAACATGTGTTTCTATATATGTAGTCGGTTACTAAATAAACTTGAAATTTAAAAAAAAAATTGCATTTTTAAATAAATAGTTTTGTTTGTCATACCCCTTTTGTATAATAATTTTTTCTTTAAATCTCATTTGGACTACTATATCATCATAAAACTTAACTTTCATTGGCGCCGCCCTAAATGGCCCATGCGGCAGGCATTCCGGCGGCCCAATTTAAAAATATTTTCCTCTCGATTATTTAAGCCTTGGAGAACCAGAAAAGCATCTATTTGAATGTTTTTAAAGAAAAGTGTTAAATTTGAACAGGTCTAATATAGGTTTACAGTTGGGTCGAAATATCTGCAGTTCCGAACCATTATTTAAAAGATAGCTTCGTGTCCACACCTTTCGAACCATTTTTGTGGTTCCGTACCGGTTTGAAGGTTCGCTTATGGTACGAACTGTCTAACACTGATTAACAGTTAAATGAAGGAACTGAGTATCTGATTATTCGCTAACCATGATTCTCTTCTCAAGATTCACCTTAGAAAAACTTAACCACAAGATGACTGAGGTGTGTTTGCAACAACAAGAGTCTTTGATCAAATACGGTGTCGTTATTTGTAGGAATTGAAAGATGTTTTTTCTGGACGTTTATTATTTGGTCCACATACTTTGAAATATACAAATTCATTTTTTGTGTGTTACTACTCATTGTTGTAAATTTATGTTTACCGATGTGTCGATTTCGACACATATTTTTTTCTTCATGAATGATATTAAGTACGAGGTAGTCTGCCATATTCTTATTAAACATAAACACAATCATTTTCATAAGATCTGTTTCTTGAAAAGAAGAGATATTCATGAAGAAAATGCATCTTTTGCATCATCATATGGCATGTCTATAGATGATTTAACGAGTGATGAAGAATGGTAATCTACACGAGAATTTGCTGTAGGTCCGCGTCTCCCCTGATTCAGAGGGCAATAGGGCATTGTCACTGCCATATCCAGATTCCAGCAACAAACACACCCAGAATTATGATAATAGGTATATATTAGCGTGGTCCCAATCAACTTTTTTTGCTCCCGATCCGATCGCTTTTTTACTCCCGATACAATTCCAATCATTTTTTATCATTTATCCCGATCATATATATTTTCGGCAATGCCTAAGAAAAAGGGGACTAAAACTCAATTAAATTGATTTTTAAAAACGAACGAAAGCAAAAAACTCCTACATTTCGTCGTTTGTTTAAAAAAAAATCCTAGTAACTTGCAGGTTTGTACTGGTTCAAAATATCTTCATGAATGTCTAGCCCTTGTGCCAAAGAAAAAAGTATTTTACATAGACCATGAGTTTTAATCCTTTTTGATGGGAAAAATTCCTTCTCTAAAAAATGTCGTCACTTTCAGGAATGACGAACGACAATTTTTCGCGAACATCAACAAGTCTGATATATATGAAAAAGGGAAAAACAAATTATTCTATTATAACTAATAAAAAATATCGGACAAAGCCGATATTTTTGCCGATTCCGATTTTTTTTTAAATGAGTGATCGGCCCCTCTTATATATATAGTGTAGTGATTTTGAACCCTCAATACTTTGGAACCAGATGACCCAAAATGACATAGACCCTGTTTAAGCATTCTTACTGTAAGATATATTTATATATTGATATATTTAAGTATTAAGCAATATTTAATGACAGACGTAGATATAAAATACAAAATTTTTATAAATATGAATAATGGCTTAACAACTAAATATAATATTTGATAACAAAAAAACCTTTTATAATAAGCCATTTTATTTCTTTTCAAGCTGTCACTAAGCAATATTGGTAACTCAAAATTAGACATATTTTTAACTTATATTTGTGTGAGTTATAATTGTTTTTTTTTTGCTTACAGCAATCGTTTGAAAATTGTCTACGTGAGTTGCTTTGATTAAATGGTTTTTCTGAAGACGGGCTATTGAAACATTGAGAACAAAGGGTGTTGGCAGAATTACAATCTATGGGCAAACTTAAGGGCTCCGGAATTTTCTTGTCTGTGTCTAGGAAGTCTCCACTTAAAATCTGTATAGTCTAAAAAGTGTATATGTCTAAAAAGTGTCGTCTAAGACAGGGATAACAGGGTGAAATCGGTCAGGGGGCCAGATTGTTTTCAAGTGGACCTCGGGGGTCCAAATTACCGGTACATGTTTGGCCTGGCAAGACCAAAAAAACAAAAGTAGATTTAAATTTGTTGATATTGTATCAAGGTATTCTTTATTTATAAAAAAAATTCTCCAACCACTGACGTAAGGGGTCGAATGTGATGTCCACTTGGGTCGTTACCATGGCACCACTAGTCTAAGAAATGGCTTCCTAACTAGAACTAATAAGAGGATAAAAGTTATCTTACTCAAATGTGTAAAGACCATAGGGGGTGTCATCGCATTTAATGTAGTTCATTTCGGGTCCACAGGGTGATATGAAATTGAAGCCCTTGTCCAATATTTATCCGTGTTGTTCTTTTTTATCCGCCGAAAGAAAAAAGAGAGAAACTTCTTCTCTGTAATGATACAAGTGAGCCTATTTATTCACGGAGACACAAATTCATCATGATGATGAATGATCTCACCTTTGTAGCAAGATGTAAAATTCTTCATTTTTGCATCATCTAAAAAGAGCTAAGGAAAAAGAAAAGAAACGTAATTGTCTTTTGACCTAAGGATAACAATCTGGGACTTGTATCTCGAACGTGAACATCAACGCAGAGATCAGTGCTTAATTGTCTTTTCACATATCATCTATGTATCAAGGCATGGGCATTTTCAAGATAATTAATATTATGGTTTCCCTAAAGTGACTCCTCACGCTCAGATGTTTGAAAAGAAAGAAAAATAGTTTTAAAGTGAAGAAATAACTTTTAATACTAAGCTGGGAGAAGAACAATATTGTTAAGTATTTTAGTTATTTTATTACTATGCTATGTAATCCTTAATGTAATGACTTGAAAATTTGACAATGTAACAGATTTGATGGAAAATAAATTGTACTGAGGTACCAAAAAAAGAGTTCTAACTCATGACCCGGCAAAGGAAGAGATCTCGACTAGAAACTAAATTTTGCTCAAGATCATCGCCATTCAATACGTATTTTTTAGTGTAGTCTAAAAAACGGGGAATACCTTTTTTGGTTCCCTTTTCTTTTAACATTAGAGGTATTTATTTGATAAATACTATATATTTTTTCAATAATTAGAATGATTTTAATTAAATTTTCAAATCTTATCTTAATACCTCATCTTTATGAAATCAATTGTTTAGAAGCACCTATTTATTATTTATAAACGAATTTTAAAATCCTTTTATATAAAGGTATTCACGATTCTAAGATTATGATAAAGCCTTCAATAGTTGGAGCGAAAAAAATAGTTCACATTAAAAGTTGATAAAAAACTAATTAAGATTAAGGTAAGTTTAAGGTTTAAATTGTTCATATTTTTTTCAATGCTTTTTATATAACATAATCAGTTTTTATTTTAAGAGGAAAATATTAGAGAAACATGAGGTAATAAACTCTTACAAAATCTAATGCTTATTATGCTCTCTTGAGAGACCTAATCGAGCGTGTCTAAGTATAGTTTTTAATGGTCTCAGAAAACTATGGCAATTTCGAGTTCATTGAATGTGTCTTTTTATCGTTACGTCCGAAAGTTGCAAATATTATTTTGATTATGTTGTTACGTGTGGAGTAAATAAAAGAGACATTAAATTAACATTCTTTCTTCATATCAAGGGAACGCGATAGCCGTGTTCAACTCTCAATGTTGGAGGCGCAGGTTCGAATACTCCCGAGAAGGGATGGTCATTTTTGGTCTACCTCATTGATAAGATCCTCTTAGGTTCGAGTGACTCATTTTTATGATAATGCTTATTTATATCCTGTCGGATGCAATTCTATCGAACCATATAGGCAAAAAAAAATTATTATCAACATTAACAACAAAAATATTCAAATTTAACAAATGTGAACGTCCCCTTATATAAATTTATTCAAAGCCAAAAGGGTTTCTTTTCAAAGTCTTGGATGTTAAATCAACAGAAGAAGAAAACAGAATAATAACCACTAATACACTAAGCCCTTCAGTAAGATTATCATCTCCGTACGCAACCTATCAATTATTGTGGGTACGACGAAATGCATCATCATCATCAATACTCACCATTCCCTGATGATCTATATAATAAAAGTACTCTCGTTGTTGCCGCTTGTCCGCTCCCTCCAAGGGCATTTGACCTTGCTCATAAAAGCCTCGCCTCTGGAGTAGTAAAAGGGTCTCGTGTATCGTGATAGCGTCATATCTGAAAGGCAGCCCTATTAAAATAATAACAGATTGGTATGTGTGTTTTCATAATGGCCGTATAATTATTATCATATTATTTAAATATATATTGAGGAAGGACAATACTAACTTGCTTATATATCGTGCAATACAAGAAATAAAAATATATATATATATTCTCCTTTTTTTTGAGTAAAAACATAATTAGTTAACAAGGATTCAGTACAGAAGTCAAATCTACACAAAGAACTGAGAGGGGTTGGTGGGTTGGTAAACGCCGATTTGAAACATATTCCATTCATTTATCCAGAGTGCTGAGCTTGTCTCGTAAGAAGGAAATGGTATCCTTCAAATTCAAATTCTCCTCTTTGAGCTCCTTATTGCTCATTCGGAGCTTCGAATTTCTTTTTCAAGGAAAGACGCTCGAAGAGCAATTGATTCTCCTTCAGGACGCCTGGCCTCACGTGAGCGGCGAGCAGAGACATTATTCCTCTCCGCTTCTCCCAGTAGTGATCATCCTTTTCCTCGAGGGAACAAGTCCTTCTTCCGCTTACGAATGATGGGCTGAGGTTTCAAGTCGTCAGAGGAAAAGGCGCACTTCCGAGGGTCGAAGTTGGAGCCCGGAATCGTAGCCAGGGAAAGCTCCTTGGGGTCAAAGGAGACCTCCAGGTTCGCATCCTCTCTTCTTTCTTACGACGTCGCTCTTCGGCCTCGCGCTCAAGGCGGGCTCGCTTGCTCTCCACATAGAGGAAGGAAGCTGTTTGTTCGTCCTCAAACATGGGCTGCTGTTGACCCGGCCGCTTCTTTCCTCCGCTTCCATTATTACTCATGGCTTTGGAGGCCTTGAGCAAGCAAGTCTTCTTGTAGAGTGGATCTTCATCATCCATACTGTTATTCTCCTCCTCACTATCCGTTGCTGACTTGGGTCTGGAGTCTTCGTCCTCCTTGTCTTGTTCAGTATTGGATCCCTCGGACATGTTGAGGTCATTCTCAATGAGGAACTCATTAAAATTCATGACGCTGAACTCTGGCTCGTCAATTTCGGAGAGGGAGTCCAGGGTGATGGCTTGTCCCAGAACTTAGGGCCCAGGTAGGCATCCTTTGGATCTGGGGCCATGGGGTCCTCAAGGCTGTTCTTCTTGCTCTCATCCGGGGGGAAGGAAAAGAGGTTCACTTTTCAAGGATGTCCTTGATGGAGGATAGCTGATCCCCCACGACACAAGGGTTAATTGAGGCCTGACTCTTGCAGACATGAAGTAGTAGATGCTTGTTGTTATTTCACACTGTCTGTGCTAGTTGATAGTCACACTTTTTCTTACTACAGCTCTTCCTCTCTCTTCTCTATGAAATATACGACGTATTAGGAAAGAAGAAGAGAGGGTTCTTTTTACTACTATACACCATGGCAGGTGATGATCGAGGTTCAGTGATTAGAAATAGGTCTACGATCCTGCAAATAGCTTTCCTTCGAAAAACAACATGGAACTCATGG
>CP045890.1:34159717-34177028 GCA_013387185.1 Caligus rogercresseyi
AAGGGGGTATTATAGAAAACCAATATTAAGATATCAAAATTATCCCCCCGCAAAAGTTGCGTCATAAGAAACTAAAGATCGTAGAAAAATGGATTTGGTTGACCCCCCCTTACCCCCCCCCAAATTGCGTTCAAAGTTTCGTTATGAAGCAAAACTTTTTTGTTATTACTTATTTGGAAAAATTTAGTTTTACAAAATTTAGCTATGATCATTTATGACTTTGTTATTTTTGCAAATTTTCGTCAAGTATATTTAGTGCCAATAAATGAACATAACTGCTGACGCACCACCATTTTTTAAATAACGGCTCTACAAGGGGTTTTATAGTTTCAAGAAGGAAAAAGAAAAAGAGGGTATTCATGTTAATGTTTTTAAGTTATTTTTTAAATACGTTTGGCTTTTCACATCTTATTTTCATACAGTAACTCCTCACATGGTTGAGAATATAAATCTATGACGTTGATTATATCCATAAACTTTTGCAGATGCCTCCGTTACTAGTTTTACAGCTCTTTCCACTGATTGTGAATGGCAAGGATACTTATTAGTTTTTAAAGGATGTTCTTTTGCTTTTATAAGATCTTCCTCAGGCACAATTGGAGGAACAGACAAATTTATATTTGACCAGTCGATAAGATTTAAAAAATCTTAGAATTACAACTGATAGTTTGGGTAGTTGAAAATTCTTTGTTTTTTAATATTCTTTTTTGCAAACAAAACTTTTTCCAGGGCAAATATTCTTGTTTCCATTTATTTATCGGTTAGGCCTTCTAGCAATATATTTTCAGGGTGGGCAAAAAAGCGTTTCTCTTGAGTACTTTTTCTATTGAAGGGGCTAAATTTTCATCAATCTCTTGTAATAAAGTTATGGCGAATTGACAATGCTTTGAGCCTTCAATAAAAAGAGGATTTAACTTGGTTTGAAACCATATAGGAGCGTAAAAATTTAGTATAAATTTACAAGTTTTATGTGAGACTCACATGGACTTTTGTGAAATATAGGATCTTAAAATTCTGTTAGCTTTGGTAAGACATTTTGCCTCATGTAATGCTCCTGGAGACCTGTAGCAAAAGCTTGAATCGAAAATTTTCCTGTTTGTATTCGTAATGTAATTCGTATAAATTTTATCTGAGCTTAAAGATTACAGTAAACTTTGATTTAAGTATTTTACTTTTCCTACAAGTATTTAAAAACTTTTTATTGAATTTTTGGTAAAGTCTGTATTAATTAATTTTCCTATGGTACCTTCATAAGTCCGAGGTCCTTTTTGTGCGCCATCTAAATGGTTAAAAACTTCTCTAAAAGGTAACTCATTCAGTGTAGAAGACAAATAATCCACTGAAGTGGTATTTTAAGACATAACTCGAGTCTTTTATTACTCCTTACCATATTCTGACATTGGTGTTGCATCCGTAACACACAACAGTGACCAAAGTGTCAAGTCTTTTATGTTCTTCGACTACTGAAAGTAGTTATTTCGCTTGATCTTCCGCTATGCCACTTTTTAGTAATACGTGATCAATGTTTCATGTGAGGGAGTACAGTATGAAAATTAAGATGTGAAAAGCAAAAGTATTTAAAAAATAACTTAAAAACATTAACATGAATACCCTCTTTTCTTTTTCCTTCTTGAAACTATAAAAAACTCTAGTAGGAGCCATTATTTAAAAAATGGTTGGTGCGTCAGCAATAATTGTTCATTTATTGGCACTAAATACTACTTGACGAAATTTTGCAAAAAATAACAAAGTCTAATTGATCATAGCTAAATTTTGTAAACTAAATTTTCCAAAATAAGTAATAACAAAAAAGTTTTGCTTCATAACGAAACCTTTGAAACGCAATTTGGGGGGGGGGGGGGGTAAGGGGGGTCAAACCAAAATCCATTTTTCTACGATCATTTAGTTTCTTATGACGCAACTTTCGCGGGGGGATAAATTTTGATATCTTAATATTAGGTTTCTATAATACCCCCTAATAATTAATCTTTTATTGCCCATATTATCGATAAATGGAGCATCACTTGACATCGAACGTAAAAAAAGGAAGATTTGTTTTGCCAAATGAGGTAATAATCATGTTTATTGATGAGTTTGCAAGAACAGCCTTTTTCTTATCCTTATGTATGGGTAAGACCCTTAATTGGATACATCTTAGATCCAACCATTTAACAAACGAAAACTAAACATTTATCTCTTGGACTATTGGATGTAAGAAAGAAGAAAGTTATCCCCTTTGTTGTATGGGCTAAGATCCTTAATTGGAATCTGCCTTAGATCCAAGTTTATATGTCAAATTGTTATCCAATAATCTTGTGTGACTCCACATGGAGTTTGTCTTATATATAATAGTTACAGTATGTTTTAATAGTATATATATTGCTGTATTATATTCACTTATCCACTCCCATTGTATTTATTACCTCCGCCGAAGGAGGTATTGTTTCACTGGCGTTGGTGGTTGAGTGGTTGGTGGTTTGTCAGCTGGAAACTCAAAAAATGCGGAACAGATTCGATGAAACTTTATGGAGTTGTTGGAAATGCCAAAAGAAACAAGTGATTAAATTTTGGCATCTGCGTGAGTTGCTTTAAAAGATGCAAAATGAGCTAAATATAATAAATATATTCAAGTTAGCCTACTCTGCCAATAGATGTCGCTGTGATGTGCTCTCAAGAGGAGAGCACAGCACAGCGAATCTATTGGCAAATGACCAAAAGACCAAGCGATTCTTTGGTGGGGATCGGCGGAGGTTTGCACTCTCTGAGTCCTCTTGGTATATATATGCTCATAAATAACCCTCTGAAAAGTCCGATAAACAATTTTATTAACAAGCCTAAATAATTACATTTTGATCACCATTTGATACAAGTGCTTCATAGCTTAGGCATGTGAAGAAGGACTAAATTGTACTAAAATGGTCATTGCTGATTTGGTATATAATCCTCCAAAAAATAATACTTCAAAAACATTACTTATGAGAAAAAACTAACTTATATATAATTTTTTCTATGCGAAAATATACAGTTTAAAAGGAAATATGTTCTTTTAAAAAACACACTGAATTCCAAAAATTTATGCATATGTAACTCTTGAGCCGTAAACTAAAATCTCTTGGTCTATTGTTTCTAGCTCTCAAACAAAAAAGTTATACAAAATTAAATTGAGTTCTATTGGTTTATTGGATATGTTCATATGTTTAGAGATAGTGTATAATTAAATATCATCTGCATTTATATGACTAATTGAATGGTTTGTTTTATATTTATCTTTGAATTGAATCCTAAATCCCTCTATTTAGTACTTCAACTATATAAAATAAAATGATCCAAGTTTGGACAAAAAAAAGAGAGTGCATGCTCAACTCTCAATGTTGGGGGCGAAGGTTCGAATACTCTCGAGAGGGGAAGGCCAACTTGGTTAACCTGAATGATGGGATTTTTGGTTCCATAGACTAATTCTAACGCAATAATGCTTATTTATATCTAAAATATGCTAAAAAAATGATAACTTTGCTCTTTCAATTATATTTTTTCTTTATCACAACTGTCTAAAATATTTTTTATTTACTTATGTCATCTGTTGTATTTTCTTTATTCTTTTTTAGATAACAAAAGTAAGAAATTTATTCCCATGAAAATGATTCTTTAATAGAGTTTCACGTTTCGGTTATCATGTCAACTGGATATACAGTGTGACTATCGCCAATTTTGATAATTTTTAGTTCATTTATTAGAACTATAAAGTACTCTTTGTGCAAAATTTCAGGTAGCTGAGACCCAAGAGATGTCATTTTAGGGAGCTCAGATAATTTGAAAACCCTCTGAGCATCTTATACTTTAAAAGGCGATACTCCCTTCATAATGGTTGACTTTAATTTTATGCATATGAAAATACTCAGCTCATGCATAGCCTTAAAACTAACCCTCTTGCCAGACCGCCAATTTTATTTTCCGAATTTTCTTTATGGCTAATTGATAAAAAAAGAACATTTAGAGTGATATCTCGATGGATCATCGGGGAAAATGGCCTATAACTGGAAGAATGTTGGTGATAACTGAGCTTTAACACAAGGATTTTACAAATGTACGGATATGATATGAATCTACCGCGATATGAAAGAAGGATGCTTTTGATTAAATCCTGCAACTCTCAAATAAATTTTATACATTCTTTGTAAAATATACAAAAATATTATATATATCAGGAAATGACCGGGTACCCAGCCCGGGTCCCGGCTGTTTTTGAGCGTCCCAGCCGGTGTCTTAAAAATAACGGGCCGGGACTTTAATATTTTCGATCGTTCGTCATTCTGAAAGTGTCGACTTTTGTAGAAGGAAACGAATTTTAGAAAATTTAAAAACATATTTAAAAATTATTTTATAAAAAAGGACGACGAAGCAACGAAAATGTATTAAAAGTCCTGGCCCTGTTTTGAAAAATTTAAGTCCCGGCCCGGGTCCCGGCGAAAACAAATTGTCCCTGTGCCGATATAGATCTATATTATATATGTATATATATATATATATATATATATATAATATATTTATATATACATATATTCCTTTATTGTTAGTTTGAGCTTCTAATGTGAGAATATGTAATAATTATTAGCAACTCTATCGAACCTAGCATACTTCAGTATTGACTTTCTCCCCCTTTTGGGAGGGAATCGAATCTGGACCCTCGACATTGAGCGTTGGAATTGGCACTGATCTAACGACTTTCTTAACATTTTCAACATTTTTACATCTCCAGCTGTGAGTTCATAATCAATGCTCACAAAAAAACTATTTTTCTTTTTTTAGCGTTAGAAGTTGTATTATGTAATTTATAGGTGAATTTTGTAAAATATCATTTAATGTATAAGTAAAAGTCTCGATAGAGGCCCTAAAAGCAAAAGCATATATTTGAAGTAGTATTCAACTCTTTGCTCTGAGATATTTTCAAATGATGAAGCATGTGAAGAAGGCTACATTTCCCCTATTTTTCTTGTTGAATCAATCAGTGTAATAAAGAGGACATTTCAGAGTCTACATGTGTGGACATATAAAGATTAATGATATAATATTGGTCTAAATCAACAAGTAGTTGTAACTCCATAGAGATAAAGTAATCTTTATTTTTCTTTAGAAAAATGTAATTACTAAAAAGTTCAATATTTCATATGAGTTAAGAATAATAAAACCACTTATCAAATATTGAACTTTCTTAATTGAAAAAAAAATCGGTTATTAATTTTTTTTTTGATTATGTAAAGTGACTTTGTAAAGTGATTAAAAAATAAATCTCTTTTTAAATATTGACATAGATTAATTTGAAATGAAAGGATTTCAATTTCACCTGTTAGTGGGGTTGTAAACTCCCGGAAAATTCGTCATCACCATGCTTATTTTGTTTGGCAAAACGTTGTTTGTCGATTTTTAAAAATTGCCAAGTCGCTTTGACCAAATTTCTGTGGATGAACTTAGAGCCTGTTTTTGCTTTTTTGGGCGTTTAGCGGAAAATTCGTTTTCCATATGATTACTTACTTTCTGGGCCGTCTCCCCCCCCTCCCTAATTTAGTTTGCGGAAAATAACACTGTTTTAGCGCATTTTGCGCTAATCAAATTTTAATAACGCTAAAGATGAAGAGTGAGGTTCATATCACCCTCAACTTGTCTAATAAAGATATGAAGTCGCACTCTCTCTAAGTTTTTTCTCTTTTATTGTTTTCCCCCCTCATGGAAACCAAACCAATAGGCGATATACACCGTACCATACATAATCTTTGGCCCTCTATGTCTCTAGAAATAACTTTAAAAGTTAATTTCTTTTTATGATGTTTAAAATACCCAGCCTAAAGGAACATAAAATGGAACTATGAGACGCAAGACGATTTTTATGAAAACTACTTTTCTTTAGAAAACAACTAACCTACGATGACATGACTGGAATTCTTAGATTTTCTATTATAAAGACTATTTTACAAGTCACTGTAAATCATGAAAAAAAATTAGGAGGGTGATTTTTATTCCTGGGGAATTATTGTTTATATTTTATATATCTTCTAATGACGATTTATGCACCTTTAGTTAGAAGTAATCAAATAATGTGCTATAAAGTAGTTACTAAAAAATATCCCAAACCACCAGCCTATTTTCTTGATAAAGATATGAAGTCGCACTCTCTCTTACGTTTTCTTTTGCTGTTTTCCCCCATCAACGGAGACCAAAACTAATACTAATTGTATTTTGAATATTTGGACCAGCGGTTTTTGTTGTGTGAAGAAGCATGCCTTGCAAAAACCAAAAAGATGTGCTCTTTCAAGGAATGATACCGTTTCAACCTGATCGACCTGTGTAAAACATACATATATCCTTTGATCTTTTTTTTAAAAACTGATTTTAATAGGAAAAATCTCATGTGATAACATCACTCAAATTATTCGTATTATTTTTTTAGATTCCAAAAGCTATTTTCATGTTGGAAAACCGGCAGCGCCGGTAACATCCGATAGTATATATATATACTATAGTATATATAAATATATATATATATATCATATATATGTATATATATAAATATATATATGACATAATCATTTTGGTTTTTTTAAATATTTTATATATATATATATATACTATATTACAGGCTGATCCTTAAATTGAGATACAATTACAAACTAAATACAAGCTTTGTAAATTTTCACAAATAATTTTTAACAAAATGATAGACAATGTGTATTTACAAAATGGATTTCATTAATGTTTACTATCCTTCTTTGGCCTCACCCAAGCTTGAAACTCCTCACGGTGGGCAACACAGGCAGGAATATCTTCTCAGCTCAGACCATGAATGAGGGTGGATTGTGCCTTCTGAGAGAGTCCTCAGCTGCACGGGATTCTTCTTTTTTAAGATAAAACCCGGTCAATTCTGACTGTGTGGGTGGCCTGGACCGTGAAAATCTTTGTCTGAGGAAGAGATTCATGCTGTGTTGCCTCCACCATGAGGAGGTTCAAAGCTTGTAGTGAAGTCCCAAAGGAGGATATGTGAAAATTTATTGAAATACATTTTGTAAATTAACCATGTGCTATCTTTTGTTTTGTAAAAATTATTATGTAAAATTTAATACAAAGATTGTAGTTTGTAATATGTGAGTCTCAATTAAAGTGAATCACCCTGTATATGAAATAATCATTTTGGGTTATTTTCCATAAAGTTGACTTTTTATAATCTTTAATATATCGTTTAATTTGGATCAAAATAATAAAAAACTAATTTGGTATCCTTGCCATCATTCCTATATTTTGTACCAAATTGTTCGAAAATAGCATTATATTGAATACATTACAGGCGATCACCTGGCGAAAAAATTTACTACATATTATACAAGAGGACTTTTTTATCTTATACTTATATTGAAAGAAATGAAGAGTAATTAATAAAGAAGAGGGATCATCAATAAAAATATAAAAATATCATCTTGAAGGACACAAATCGTCTCTTTCATAGGCCTACATCAATGCCATTCACGAGTCCTTTGAAATGACTCTTTCAATATGACTATTCATTATAACCAAAATATCACTCTTATGAGTAGACTTGTAAACTAAGAAAATGCAGCTAGAAATTTTTAAATTGAATAGGAAATAATTTTTAATAAGTCATTTTATATTATGTTTTATCTTTAGACAGTAATTTGAATTATATTATGTTTTATTTTTAACGTAACTGTATTAATATTGTGTCTTTTTATCTCCTACTTTTTAGTGTACTCTTATTTTTTTACACTGTATGGATTTTAGCTAATAAATAAACATCTTACCAAAAAAAAAAATAGTAAGTGGGCAAGAACTTTTGTTATTTCTTAATATGAAGAAGGTGTGTGGAAAGTGTTTAAAAAAGTATCATTTCTCTTGCACCGTTTTTTAAAAATTGCCGCTCTTTTTGAGCCATACATTGAAGGAGAACATGCTTGTCATCCCTTCAAACATATATGACTTTGCATAACATACCTTTCAATGACATGCTGATTTAGTTTCCATGCAATTCTCCAAAATATATCTGCAGTGCAATCTTGCCGCAACGAATTCTTGTAGAAGAGAAAGCAATCACTCTTTTAACTCTTGAAACTTAATCTTGAAACCTTCTTAGCGTATCTATCTTCTATTGATTCTTCAAAAAGTGCATTAGCTTTATATGAAAGTTTTAGTGTGGGGGGTTGAAATGGGAAAACATTATACCATATCTGTATGCATGTCTGATTTTATTTCTCAAGTTTTTTTTATTTGGAAGAAGTTTTGTGTGCGTGTCATGTGTTTGGATTGAGAGTTGATTGATCGCCCTTGGCCATCATATATTTAATAAATGATTATTGGTTCTCTTACATAACTCATTTTGAGAGAATGTTTAAATTATTATAATTTCTTTGTTGAACACTGCTGGCCATGTACAAGCTTTTATATATTTCATAAGGTCAAAATTTATTTTTGAAGTATTCTTTCTTAAGTATATTTATATATGCCAGAAGGATACAAGGAAGATGTCTCTATATTTCTAATCGACAGCTGTTTTTCTCTTTCTATGTCATGTCGGGTATAAAGTAATCCCTGGTAGCCCTTGAAAATACTAATATCTTCTTTAGATCCAAGACTCATTGTCGAATCCTTTGAAGTGACTCCTTCTATTTCATCTATTAATATCAATTGAAGAAACAATTAGATATACTCAATAAAAGCATGATTATTTGGTTTGCTCACATCTGTTTATAATTATATCAACAATCTGATTACTGAATGTAGAAAAATAAGGAAAACGGTGCTATAAAATTGAAAAAATAACATGTTTATGGGTGAGTTTACGAGAACAACAGATTTGTTTTCTCTATTATTATTGCTATTGAAAAGCAACAGCTGATTATCATTTTTTTGCTATATGGTTCGACAAAATTGCAGTATCCGACAGGATATGAATAAGCATTACATATAGCATTAAAATTAGTATATTTTAGTACTAATTAGTATATATAGGATTTTATCAGAAGGTAGACTAAAAATGACCATCCCCTCTTGGGAGTATTCGAACCTGCGCCCCCAACATTGAGAGTTGAACACGCCTTAACGCATATGGCTATCGCACTCCCATGAAATGTTTTTTAATCCTTTTGTTGGATCATTATATAATATGTGTTCATATACAAAATGGTTCTTGGAATATTTGTATATAACACTTATGCCTAAGGAAAATCTGATGACGCATTTTTGTGTTCGGAATGATTGATAAAAGGAATTTTTGTCTTATCGACACTTTAGTTTAAAATGCATTTTTAAAGGAAACTACTGACGTTAGGGCTCAGCTTATCAGTCAAAATAGATTTATTGAGCATTAATGAGCACATATTTTTATTTTTATAAAACTAATAAAACGAGCCCATTTTGAGAACTTTTTCGTTCATATATAAAGTGCATTATTACCTCCGCCGAAGGAGGTATTGTTTTCACTGGCGTTGGTTTGTTGGTTTGTCAGCAGGATAACTCAAAAAGTACCGAACGGATTTGGATGAAACTTTGTGGAGTTGTTAGAAGTGCCAAAAGGAACAAGTGATTACATTTTGGCATCTCTGAGTGCAGAATTAAGATGCAAAATGAGCTAAATACTAATAAATATTTCAAGTTAGCCTACTCTGCCAATAGATGTCGCTGTGCTGTAAATCGGGTGCCGGGAGTGTCTTCTTCTCGAAATTTCCGTCTAGGGGACCCTCCCCCGTCCCTCTACGCCGCCCCAGTCGTGAAAAATCCGCCTCGGAAGGCTCATAAGGACCCCGTGACGGCGGAGGTTTGCACTCTCTGAGTGTATATATGCCTCTAGTTATCATTATTCTTGATAAATGAGGAGTTTCAGTCGAGATCCTTGATATTAGTGAGTCCAGGATTTTTACTAGTTTTATAAAAACAAAAATAAACAAATGGGCTCATTAATGCTCAATAAAGATATTTTGACTGATAAGTTGAGCCCAAAAGTCAGCAGTTATAAAATAGGAGAAAAATTCCTATTATCAATCATTCCGAACACAAAATGCACCGTCACATTTTCTGGGGTATAAGCGTTTTTTTACAAATATTCCTAGAACAATATAAAATATTCATTGCCAATATAGTTAAATAATAGTGGACTTATTTTTTAAATATAAAGTACTTTGCTTGATGTTGATGTAATCTGTGCAATTACAATAGTTATTTCGCTTAAGGCCTGCCATTAGTATTATTATTGTGTCATAAGCACATTCTCTTTCATCTTTGCCACAATTACATACATTTGTATATATGTTGCGTAGGAGTAATTGTGTTTCTTAAATCAATGATGATGATCATCATTTATTTGAGAAGATGAATGGGGTGGTATTATGCAAATTCATGAAAAAACATTCACCTTTTTTATATAATCAATATTTTAAAAAAATACGAAAAAATGTCATCAATATAAATAGTTGTTATTGTTGTCAATCAGCTATAAAGTAAAAAATAAATAAAATTTTAGGTAGGGCTAAGGCGTATTCAACTCTCAATGTTGGTGGCGCAGGTTCGAATACTCCCAAGAGGGGATGGTCATTATTGGTCTACCTCATAGATACGATCCTAAGTTCTAATGAATAATTTTAATGCTGAAATGCTTATTTATATCCTGTCGGATTCAATTCTGTCGAACCTTATGGGCAAAAAAATACACTGTGTATGTTTTTTATTTTTTTAAATCATAATTAGACTTTATTGAATTTAGCGTAAATGCATATATGCTATATATAAATAACATTATAGTTTAAAATTTATACACTAAATAAAGTCAATACAAAACTTATACGGTCACATAAAAGCACAATCACTTCATAAGACAGTTATAATTAATGGAAGAAATAACATTAACATGGTTAGAATAAATAGGTTACTCGAAATACATTAGTCACTAAGTACTGAACGGATTCGAATGACACATCACAAGTGATTAAATTTTGGCACTAAGATATGCAAAAGTAAAATACTATAATAATGAGAGTTATTCAATAGTAAGTATGTTATTACGTATATTGTTATATATCATCAACATGAGCTAAAGGTTAGTGATATAAATAGCTAGAAACAATGATTAGAAAAGGGCAATAATATACTCTCGGATGCCTCCATTTAATTTAAAACTAGACTGTTTTTGTAAAATCGTAGTAAAAACTTTAGATGGTGAGAGGTCCTCTCGGAACAGGAGGGGAAGTACCGAACGATGTCACTCGCAAATCTCCAGCTTGAATCCTCTGGAATCTTGATGGAGAGCGCCATGTACCGAGCTGCTGCTGATAAGACAATGGATTTTAGGTCTCCCTCTTGAATAGGTTCCCTCGAAGATAAACGCTCTGCGATATAGCTTTTGCAACTTGAAAGTGCAAACTCAATTGCTTTTGTTTTCGGAGATGCTGTCCGTAGATTAGAATTTAATCCGAAGAGAATTATGGGAGCGATCAGTTTTCCAGTTATTCCAGGAACATTTAGAAGAACAAAGTCTCTTAGGATACGTAGAACAGGACAATGGGAGAAGGCATGGATGATTGAATTAAATAATCTTCCACAATCCTTGCACGGAGCATCAAAGAACACACATCTGGTAGAAACTTGAAATTGGGCAGTAAAGCGTGCTTGAACTATTTTGGAGGTAGAAGCAAAATTCTCTTTTTCCACGATGCAGGCAATTCCAAGTCTTTTAAATACAAGTCAGCAATTTTTTTCTGCCTCCATTTTTGTGTTATGGCCATAGTTCATTCTGAGGTGCCATGGGACAGGAACAAAGTGTTTGTCTGCCGATCGTTTAAGAGGAAACAAGAATCTTCCACACCTAAAAATGGACTCCGAAGATAGGTCATGAATAGTTAGGGTGCCAGACGTTAATGCTATTTGTTCCAATCTTTTTGGAAGCTCCAGGTTTTGGAAAAAGAACTTCTTTTTACAGTTCTGGCGTATAATGTCGATTGTTGTCGAACATTGGAATATAGGACTACCCCGCCAAATCAAACTATGTACTGTTCCTAAAGATGGAGAAAACTCTTTAATCATGTCGTTTGAAAAGTCTGTTCCCAACATTAAACAGGTATACACCGGGCTGTTAGAAATATGAGCCCTCCATTCAACCTCTGGGTTTGTGAGAGATCCGTCAAGACCTTTGAGTAAATCTTTGGGATTATTTTCTGTAATAAAGACAATCCTCCTCCTAGATGCCGTTTGGGACGCTTTAGACCTGGCAGATACGATCTGTGGAATAATATGCTTAGCCACTTGTCTTCTTCTAAGACAGCCTTTTCAGCTATCCAGGGAACTGCAGTAGAACTGTAGAGGACTGCAGGGATAACGAGGAAATTGTACAGATCAATTCTTCTCTGGATGTTGAATTTTCTCCAAAGAGAAATTTGTCTGGTCACACGGGTTTGTAACAAAGTCCAACTAAGACTTGTAGGACCATTTCGACTCCATGTTATACCCAATATTTCAACGGTATCCTTTACACATAAGTCAGCTACCCTTTGACCATTGAATGGCATCCAATTCCCAGCGGAATGATAACATATTTTTTGTTATTTATGCGGAGACCTGATCTTTTGCTAAATTTTTAAGATATTTGATCATAATGTCAATGCGTTTTTAAAAGTTGTGATTCTGACTTCGCTTCTAAGAAAAGGGTAATGTCATCTGCATACATGTCAATAATGTCTTTCAACGATTTTTTTAACCATTGTTTCATTTATAATATAATTTATTATTTTGTTTATTTTCTCAAAGGTTTAAAATATTTAATGATTCAGGAACTGGACTCCGTGTGGGTCTCCATCGCCTCGTCGGAAGACATATTGAAACTCTTCGTTCGGTCTCCAGTACGTCAAACGACAACAATGGGGGTACAAACTATTTCCTTTTTGTGGCTGAGAAGATCAAGCTGCCACTATTTTATCAACCAGATCTTTTAAGTTCCATTTTATTTTTATTATTACTCTTTTTTCTCGCCTTATGCGTGTTACTTTATTGCTCTTATTATGTGTTTGATACAAAAACTACTTTGATTAAAGTAGTCCTTGGTTTGAGAGTACAAAATTGATATAATGTACGTTTACAACGTACGGAATGTAAGATACCCTAGAATAATGAAATAAATAAAATTATTAAAAAAAATATGTCGAACCTTTAGGCAAAAAATTACACTGTGTATGTTTTTAACCGATTTTTTTTAACGAATGTATAATTTATAATATAGTTTATTATTTTGTTTATTTGATCAGAGCATTATAATATTTAATTAATCAAGGGAGTGCACTAGCCATGTGCGTTAAGGCGTGTTTCCACTCTCAATTTTGAGGACATAGGTTCGAATACTCCCGAGAGGGGATGGTGATTTTTGATCAAACCCATTGATAGGGCCCCTTGTTTGATACACTAATTCACACGCTAAAAGGCTTATATATCCAGTTGAATGCAATTATATCAAATCGAATAGGCAAAAAAACAAAAATTTAAAAAGTGGATAATTAATAATTTACTAAATTTGTTACATGCCTATATTATCGCCTTTCGTCGAGAAACCCCTTCATTTTTTAGTTACTCTATAAAAAATACAATTATCATTAAATGATTTATTTGGTTGATTTTATATAGGGATAAACAACAGCTGGTTGTATGCTATAAGGTAATTTTTTGAACAAAATAGAAAAAATATTGATAATTAGTCATTTTATTCATATTTACCTTCTCTTTAAAACGTCACATTTAGTTTAAAAAGTACATTTCACCTATTAGTTACTATAAAAAAATAAAATATATAATATATATCATTTATTTGATTGATGTTCTATAGAGCCTCAGACACATAGATGAAATCAAGGTGGATATAATGTAAGAAAGTATCACTTCACTCGCGGACCGTTTAGAATATGGGCTAAGATCCTTAATTGGAATCTGCCTTAGGTCCAAGCTTATATCTCAATTCGTACTCTTGAATTAATAATATTTATTAATCATGATATGTATCTAATGATTTACAATACACAATTTCATTAAAAGTCCTTACCTGAGAGGATTGAAGGGATGCATTGAATAACATATATATTTTATCATGCGTTCCGTTGCGAGGATTAATGAAAAACAGAAGATGCGTGATCCCCAGGAGAGGAAAAAGGATGAGAGTGACTCGAACGGCCTTTCGAATCCGTGCATTGTCACCACATTGTTGGATTTGAGGGGACATGATGTTAAAGGTGGATGAGCGGTTCCCAAGTGAGTTTCGGGAGAAGAGACTCTGTCCACTGGAGCCACGGATTCGATCGTTCCCATCTGTGCCCCGGCCTCCTCGGTACTTACGCACCACGATACGACAATGTTGACGAGGAAAAGGAGATTCACCTAGTTGTGGATGGAGTATTCATGAATTATATTTTTAAAGTCTTCAACCAAGACTGGATATTTGTAGTTTCGCTCCGATTAAAAGTGGTATTCAAGGAATTATCCTAATTCGATATACCATTTTATGTACTGTTTGCATATACTTAATACAATATATAGGTCCACCGATGGATCATTTAGGGCGGATATATTATCAATAGCTTTTCTTTAAAAAAAAAGACGATATCCGATTAATTGGCCAATAGTTTTTGTTATATATCAGCTATAAAATATAAATTAAATAATGTATATGTTACATTTACAACCAAAAGTGAACGTATATAAGTTATACACTCTAGTTGTGTTTGAAGAAACATCGCTTTCCTTAATTTCTTATGACCCCCGAAAAAACCAAAGAAGACTTACTTTTCATGCCTCTTTTATTAATTAATTTAGTAATATAAAGGATTATACGATATATTTGAAAGCTCTGAATTAAAAATTTTTTTTGTCAATTGTCGAAAAAAATGTAACTATTAGCAAATATGAATGCCAAAATATGGCAATATAAGGGATAACCCTGTGTGTTAAGGCGTATTCAACATTCAATGTTGGGGGACCAGGTTTCGAATACTCTCAAGAGGGGATGGTCAGTTTTCGTCTACCTCATTGATAAGATCCTAGATTTGATAGACTAATATACACGCTAGTATGCTTATTTATAATGTCGATAATGCAATTCTATCGAGCCATATAGACCAAAAAAAATGCCGATACTGATAATGTGAAAAATACCATCAGCAAATCAGACATATTAGACGATTTCTAGTATATACTGTTTAAAAAAATATTTACCTTGAGGTGGAAAGACATTTGAACAACCCCTTCAGCTATTAGATGCGATATTTTTTTTGGTCAAGATGTTTATTTATTAGCTAAAATATATACAGTGTAAAAAACTAAGAATACACTAGAAAGTAGGAGATAAAAACACAATCTTAAGACAGTTACGTTAAAAACCAACATAAATGAACATATAATTCAAAATTACTGTTAAAGATAAAACCATAATATAAATGACTTATTAAAAATATTTTTTATTCAATATAAAACGTTGATGTCGTCTTATTATCAATTTGATGAGTTTGAGGTATTCGAGAGAATTTGAAGGAATAAACTTTATCAAATCCATGTCCATGACGTCGCAGATGAATTAGGAATTTATATCAAGAGGGCTGAATAACGAGCCGCTGCCCCAATCATAATTGCTCTAAGGTCTTCAATTTGTCAATAAAAGAGTTATTTGTCAGTCTCTTCGCAATAATGGATTTCATGTTGAGAAGTGCAAATTCAACAGCCTTTTGATGAGGAGAGATCTTTCTTCTTCTTCTGAATGCTTCAAAAAGTGTTGTAGCTCTAATCACGTTCGACATGTTTATTTGTGATTAATGTGTTATGTAACCGTTAAAATTAAGCATTATGCTATAAATGTACTTTAGGTCGATCTTCCTCTTGTTATTGCCTGTGGTTTGTAAATAACAAAACTCTTTGTTAACTGTGTATGTGTGGCTGTATGTACGAATGGCAAACAAACAAAATGGTCAATGAAATTGTTCTTTACATTTCCTCTAGCCATTACATGATATATACAAGGACACAATGGACAAATAAATGGTCTAATTTATAATATAAACAATATTATAAGAAAAAAGCACGCTAATAAATATAACCAAAAGAAAATTGTTTCAAGCCTATCTAATCGAATACGATGAAAATGATTTACAATGTAAGCTTTTAATAATCTATAAAATACAAAGGAATATTTTTTATACATTTGAAACTCATTTTCTGCTCTCTGATTTATTTTTATGGTTCTGACTTGACAGTTTTATAGGTATTGTTATTTTAAAGTGCAATTTTTCATTATTTGATACAAAATACAGTTTATTAAGATTATGTCGCCAGTCTTATTGTTAGTATTCGAGAATTATTATCTAACCATAAAGGATTTTGACTCATCGCGTTTCTTCATTTTTAATAAATACTTTCCATATTTAAGAGGACCAAACGTGTAACAATCCACTATAAAATTTACATTTTATCAATATTATGTCACAAATTTTATTATTATGAGACCTGAGAGGTAAACCGGATCAAATAATCAACTAAATACCTATAAATGCCGTCATTGGAAAAGTACAAAGAGTAAATTGCTCGTCAGGCGTTCAAATAAAAGACACACATCCCTACGTGAATCGTTCCTTTATGTGCTGTCGCATTTCATAAGGTTCATAGTTTGTTTATTGGCATTATATGTTTTTCCTACTTTTATTAATATATATAGGGTGTGCCCGAAATTCGGCCACCGAAAAAACGGCCGACATTAAAACAAGACACATTCGGCTTTCGGCCGAAAGCCATTGAGTGGCCGGATCGGAGGCCGAAAAAGAGGGGAGATGAAACGGGTAGAAAGGGTGATTTTTTATGCTTTTTGTTAAAAATGAAAAGTATGGAAATGAATGGGGAAAAAAACCCAGAATGTATGAAGGGTATAAATGAACTCGTATCAGTTCATCTAACATTTTTGAAGCTTTCAATAAACATTTTTTCTTTGAAAAACTTGTCTAAACATTTATTGTAATCAGTAGACTTAAGCGATATTTAAAAATAGTGTTTTGATGAGAAATCAAGAAAGAATGTTATAATGTTGTGCAAGGGCTAGTAGGTTACTGCTGTCTCAGTATGGAGAAGAAACCTGCTGGTCGCTTTTTGTAATGCCAGCGTGTCATCAGATCTGCACCTACAATGTTTCTGATTCGGTTGTTTATTGGTTTTAAATGCCTAGGGTTCCGTACTTTAAATTGAACTGTTATTTTCGTTTTCGGTTTCGGCATTCGGCCAAAGCATTAATTATTTTTCGGTTTCGGTC
>CP045890.1:34177128-34207867 GCA_013387185.1 Caligus rogercresseyi
TCAAAATGAGTTGCTATACAAAACATGGTTACAATCTTTACATGCTTATTCATGATATATCTTTTAGTACCATTTCCTAAATCTTTTTTATTTCATGTTATATTTTAAAAAAAAGGAAAACCTTTTAGAAGGGAAAAAAAGATTGAAATATTTTTTTCTTCGATTTTCAATAAGAAGCGTACGGAACTATCTATTAAATTCACGCAACCTTGATATATTTATTGTTTTTTTCCAAAATACATTATCTAGGTATGTAAAAACCAGAGATTCCAATTTAAGGATAGTTGCTTCCAAATAACAAGAGCAGCTCTGCATGCACTATAAAAGCATTATCTACAATAACAGAGTTATTAAGAAACCTACAGCGATTTTGAATTATTTTCATGGAAATTTTTCCGAGATTGTCGGTGGTCTAAGGCTAAATTTTCCCAAGAAAAGACGTCAAAGTTCCACGGAATTTTTACACATCATGTATTGTCGAACATATAAGATGTAATTCAAGGACAATAAAGCATCTGGTCCTGACGGAATCTGTGGACGTATCTTCTCTATCGCCCCTGAAGAAATAGCTCCATATCTTTTATGTATCGGCCGACATATTGAGTTTACTGGAAAAATGCCAAGTATCTCCGCCAAGGGTCGTATAGCATTGATTCCTAAGAAAGGCAATGGAACTGATATTATAGCCATTGGCGGCCGATAACTATTTTAAATAATGCGTACAGAATTTTAATTCTATTTTAGCTAAAAAAATAGACCTATTTAAACTGTAAAATTGATCATGAACAAAAAGGCTTTCTTATAAATAGAAAATCACGGATATTTCCTGCAACATTTTTATCGCAATGGAATCAGTCAAAAGTGGAAGCAAGTTTGGAGCTTTAATTGCAATTGATTTCTGCAAAGCGTTCGATACTATACGGCATGACCACATTTTAAGATCTATCAAGCGCCTTCTTCCTAACCGGTTTTTAATCCCATAAGAGCTGTGTTGCTCAATGGATCTTCTATTATATCATTGGACGGAATCAATAGTTTTCCTATTTTATTGTCAAAAGCTGTAGACAAGGATGTCCTGTAGCCCCGTTCTTTTGTTTCGGCTATCAATGAGCTAACTAGGTTTTGACCCTAGGGTTTGAATCTCTTTCGGTGGTCTCTCATAGACCTCTATGCAGATGATATCACGTTAATGGTGGAAGCCAACTCGGAAGTGCAGCTCGCAAAATACCTAAAAAATACGAGGGCAAATCTGGCCTTGCAATTAATAGAAGCAAAACTTTTATACTTCCGGTAGGGTGGTTTCCGCATAACTGTAAATACAAGACGTCAGGATTGCCAATTCTGTCAATATTCTCGGCATAGAGTGGACAGATGGTATCAGAACGTAACTGGACCCTGTTGAATACTAAAATTTATGGTCAAACAAAATTTTGCGCAGTCTTTCTCTGCAAAAAAGAATCGATCTCTACAACTCTAGGGTGCCACTAGTTATACAAGGCAACCTCCAGTCCTAGTAAGAAGAAGAAGAGGGTGGCTGAAATCTCTTTTTCACAAATACATCTCCGCCATAAAACGCCCCAAAAAATATATCGGCGGTGGTCTGTGCCTCCTTCAGTCTATTGTTCCGAATATTATCGAAAGGTAATACAAGAAATGGGTGTGTATCACACTCGTGATTGGAGAAGATACTATACCACGTCTGAATTATTGAACTGGATACATCTGGGCACGCTTTTAAACCAATCTGGAATTGGAATTAATTTCACCTTTTTTATCATCCATGCAAAGATTTTTTGGAAGATGGAGCCCAATTTCATTCTGATACTACTGTGGACATTTTTATTCAGAATAAGAACAAGAAGCCTGTTGTCAGTAGATTTGGTGATCCTTCAGCTCTTGAGATGTTTGCCCTTCATCACAACGTCTTTACGATACATGATTTTAAGTCAGATCGGTCTTTAATGTCATAGGTTCTATTTTCCTCTTTCTCGTACTGTTAAGCATTATTGTCCTCCCTTGCCTTGGTTTAAAATTTAAGACACCCACGGTGGTGTAAGCCAAGCTAAATCTATAGCAAGTCTTTTATCAAGATGCTTGGCCTGCCTCTTTCCTGGGAGAAAATGATTCTCCACTCTACCCAGGGCATTGTAGACGGGCTAAAATTTACTGCCCAATTTCAAATTTCAGGACAATTAATAAAATTGTATTACCCCTGCAACAATTGCGGTTGCTTATAACAACAATATTTTACACGCATTCGTTGACTGCCCTGCGCTATCATTGGTGAAGCATGTTTAAAACTTAATTTATCTGAAAATAAACTATTTCCCCTAGTATTCTAAAGGCCTACATTCTATTCGGCCATACATATTGAAAAAATCCCCCTTCTAGTCATAAAGCTTTAAACGCAGCATTAAGCACATCAAATCATTAATTGCTAAGCATCTAACGGCAAACTCTTATGTGGAAGCTGAGAACCTGAGAGCGATCATCCTGGAGCAGCGGCTCGTTACGAGGCGCTCGATGTTAAAATTCCTGACCCTCAGATCCCCTTCTTGGAAATGGGCGGGAGATATTGTACGATTTGTGCCATCTCGCTCAGGAGTATACCTGAAAGCTCTGAAGAGGATTTGAGACGTCATCGGGATTTTTTAAAGAATAAATAAACGCTGTTTCGTCCATGATATAAGGTTATAATCTCTTGACAGTAAATATGTTCTACAATGTTCATTCATGTTATTTATTTTAACGCAACTGTCGAGAGTATTTTTTATTTATTTATTAGTGGTCTTGTATTTTAGTGTAGTGAATATTTCACTGTCTTATAATATTTGATAGCAAAAAAAAAATTATAACGTTAAAAAAAAAAAAGCTAAGTATACGGTTACATGGACAATGATACACTCAACATTTTAATGTTTATTAATATTTATTAAGTGATTTATTATTAGGCTTGATATTGTATACAGTACATACAATCTATATCATAAATTAAATAGTTTTGATTAAATTACGTAATATATATATATATATAAAATCTTCTATTTTACATTGTTTTTTTAAGATTATAAAAGGTACTTTTACTTTTGATTAACAGTTAGAAAACTCTTATTAAAATTAATTAGAAACTCTTACTTTGACTTGGACATCCATTCCATAACTCGATGCTCGAGCTAAAATACGATAATATCCTCCTCGTGCTCTTGTATCGAAGTTCTTGCACATGAACAATGCCCATTATTTCACCTTGGAGAAGGCGGCTTAATAGCCATTTCACGGTAGCAGTCCACGAGAAGGCAGCATAGCAGTTTTGGATGGACTTCTCTGGTTGGACCTCATAGGCCATATTTTGTCTGTTGCAGGAGGAGGACATACCACATAGTCCTGGCGAAAGTAGTGTCCCCACTGAGACACACCAGTTGGCCTCATCAATAACGAATCGCTTGAGGGGATCCGCGAATAAAGGCTTCGAAAGACTATTGTCTTCTGAGAAGCAGATACCTTTCTCGGGAGTCACGTAGTAGTATAGGTTGGGCGTGAGGAGACAAAACTTTCATATATTTTCCGCTGCCGGCCATAGTCGTCCTCGATAGATGATTCTGCCAGGATTCCCAAACCAGTCGAGCTTTGTGATTTATCATATAGGAAGGATGCCAGGATGGATAGGACTACAGTGACTCTGCCCTGGACCGCGGTTGGTAAAGATAGCAAAGCCTCTTTCCGCCCCAGTGGGCATAAGGACAGAGGGTGACATTGTTCAAGATCGCATTAATGGCTGATAGTTGATTGAGGCGAAGCTGGGGATATCATGTGACTCTTGAGCTTCCCAAAGAGATCGTTCGAGAAAGAGTAGTCCCTCTTTGGCATATTATTATATCCCTGTATACAACAGGAGCAAAGAACTTGTATACCACTTTGAAACACAGAATATAAAGAACTTAAAATAACACTACACAACCACGTTTTTGAAATATATATTACAACTGAATTAATAATGATGGCCTTCAGGTGCGCATGAAGGGAGTGCCCGTTTATGACGACATCCTTCCAGCTAGCTTCTAGTATTCCTTGGTAAAAACGAAGGTGCTGCCACCTGGATTTTTGTCAAACGAAGTATTTAAATTTAAGCTTCCTGTTGGCTATTGAAGATTACTCGACAATTTCCTGTAAAAAAAAAATCTGTTCTTTATTATCGCATTACGTATCAAATTTTTTCTTTGCAATTTCCACTATTTAGCGCCCTTTTTCCATAGTGAACTAGCCTTTTGAAAATTTATATGCAAAATCAAAAATGACGTCATCACACAATTTCTTTGCTACTATTCGGTTGTTTATC
This sequence comes from Caligus rogercresseyi, assembly GCA_013387185.1. Classification (NCBI taxonomy): domain Eukaryota; kingdom Metazoa; phylum Arthropoda; class Copepoda; order Siphonostomatoida; family Caligidae; genus Caligus; species Caligus rogercresseyi. The sequence goes on from CP045890.1 coordinate 34,181,465, forward strand.
AGTATTCACTCAAATTCATCCCAGTACATCAAATTTAATCTTTTTACTACCTTTTGCAATTAATTTTAACTCTTTAGCACCCGTTTTTTAAAGTGAACTAGCCTTTAGAAAATTTATATGCAAAATCAAAAATGACGTCATCACACAACTTCTTGCTACTATTCGGTTGTTTGTCAGTGTTAATTCAAATTTGATCTTTTTACTACCCTTTGCAATTAATTTTAACTCTTTAGCACTTTCATTTCATAGTGAACTAGCCGTTATAAAATTTATGTAAAAAAATCAGAAATGACGTCATCACACCATTACTTTGCTATTATTCTGTTGTGTGACAAGAATTTAAAAGGAGGGTTTAGTTATTTGAATTGGAGAAGGTATGCTTTATTAAGTCTTCGCCAGCAGGAAGTAGAATCAGTTGACTCAAAAATATGTTCCGCTTATGTGGAAAAGGAGTAATTTTTTGAGAAGAGAAAAGACGATTACGTCCAATCCGTCCAACAAACATCCGTGATTGTCCTCGGAAAGCGTTTCCATCGACCATTTCTCAACAGTTGGATCCAAAATAAGGTAAGAAATATGTTTATTTTTTAATTTCGTGTAACATACCTATATTATCTCTATGTCTCTTGGTATTTTTCTCCCTTTGGTAATGAAACCATTCAGATTGAAATCATTTTTGGTACTTCTGTTGATTTAATTAAACATATGAGATAAAAAGGATTGAAAAAGGAATATACTTATATAACTGACAGAAGCGGGATTCGGCAGAAAAAAACCACCGCCGATATCGATAATTGTAGTAAATAATACCCAATCGATATTGTTAGATTTGTACAATATACCAATTGAAGTTGGTATTAAGTAGATTCATTAAAATCTTTATGAGGGGGGTTGCTATTCATTTTTGGAGACTCATTATAAGATTTTTTAAATATGAAATCTACCGCTAATGATTAACATAATCTGAAGCACTATCTGATAGTTTTATAAAAGTTAAAATGATCGATGTTAGCAGAAAAAATGATAAGAAAATACAAATCATTAATCGGTATATTTTCGATTGGGTATTTGGTAAATTTTATTATATATCTACCGAATATCGATCGGTGCGGTAGATAAGAAAGAAAGAGACATTTTTCCATCTTTTTAAGACTTATTGAATTTAGTGTAAATGCATATATACAATATATATATATAATAAACATTATAGTTTAAATTTATACACAAAATAAAGTCAATACAAAACATTAAACGCTCACATAAAAGTACAATCACTTCACAAAACAAAGTTCAAATTAATTGTATATTAAATAACAATAACATGATTATGAACAAATAGGTTTCATTCAATTCAAAATTAGACTGTTTTTGTAAAATCGTAGTAAATTTTTAGATGGTGAGAGGTCCTCTCGGAACAGGAGGGGAAGTACTGAACGATGTCACTCGCGAATCTCCAGCTTGAATCCTCTGGAATCTTAGGTCTCCCTCTTGAATAGGATCCCCCAAAATAAACGCTCTGCGATATAGCTTTTGCAACTTGAAAGTGCAAACTCAATTGCTTTTGTTTTCGGAGATGCTGTCCGCAGATTAGAATTTAATCCGAAGAGAATTAGGGGAGCGATCAGTTTTCCAGTTATTCCAGGAACATTTAGAAAAACAAAGTCCCTTAAGAGACGTAGAACACGACAAAGGCAGAAGGCATGGATGATTAAATTAAATAATCTTCCACAATCCTTGTACGGAGCATCAAAGAACATACATCTGGTAGAAATTCGAAATTGGGAAATTGCGGTGCAGTGGGGCGTTGTTCTTCAATAATATTAGCCTTTACACGTTTATTTACTAAGATTCCGAATCAACTTTTTCTTTCATTTCTGTTTCTCTGATATCCGCAAACCGAACGAAATTAGTGGTATCCGTGGAGATGGTGCGAGCAAAGAGGGATCCCTGGTTTAGAACTTTTTCAAGATTCTTTTGATACATAATATTTTTTCCGATTTTTTTCTTGATATACTTCAAGGTCGTAGATTTTACAACTTTGTTGAAAACATTTTCATTTTTTATAGCTGGAGGTCGGACTAAAATGTTGTAAAGATTCAAACGGAGTTGATTTAAAAAAAGGGCCCCATTAAAAATCCATTTGGAGTCTTAAAACTTTGTTTTGGCTTAAAATGACACGGTTCAATAAAATTGTTTATGGTCAGCACAAGGATGTGGTTGATAAGCAGCCGTTCTCATTTTGGTAAAATGTTATGAGATACAAGGGCTAAATCGATTCTAGATGCTTTTCGACCTGCTCTCCATGATTCTTATCGTCAGGTTGATTTTCCTCAAGGCATCTACTAAATTCATTTCTGCAATAGTTTTTTAACTATTGCCTTGTTGGGACTTATGGTGATTGGATGTTCCAGATCCACATTCATATCTTCCCAGAATGAGATGAGGATAAATGTTATCCTTACAAGAGTTAATTATCGCTGGAAAAACGGTGAGCTTTTTACGTTAGGGTCGTAAACGTTAATTAAATAGAAACCTCTTTTCTTTGTTGGAATGAAAATTTTGTGCCACTCGCCTTCTGAACTTAGTTCCTAGTAGTGGACGCTCGATTTTATTCGAAACAAAAGATAATATCCTCTTTGACAGTTGGAGCCCGTAAAATAATGGAAATAATTTTTCGGGATGCACAACTGACAGAGACAGAGCAGACGAAGAGGTTGGGGACTTTACATCTTGAAGACATATTAGTCTGATTTTCTTTTAACAGGCTTTTCATAGAGCGTGGCGTGCAAACTCCGCTTCCACCCCTCGAATAAGGGAAATAATCTTCCCAATTTCTAAGTCCCTTCTAGTAAGTCTTAGCGGTTGAGTAAAAAAATCGTAAATTTTTTCTGTATTTTGCAGGCCATGCAGGGTAAAAGTCATTTCTTGGGCATTTTGGTGTGATTCGACTTCTCTGGTGGTGAGAACCCCGAACTGCTCAAATTCTTTTGTTATTGACCCTGATCTTGTTCTAGGACGACATGATTGCATTCAATCATAACGACGAATACTTCCCGTTTGAAGCGTTCATCCCAATCAAGGAAAATATAAATAAGGGAGGCAATGGGAATCGACTTAGGCAATTGCAGGGCGACAGCTGACTATTTTGTTGTGAGGTCTGCTACGCTTGATTCTAGTTCAGTTTGTATTGGAAAGCGAAAATGTCATATAGTTTCGAGGAAGTAATCGTGTTTGTGCATCCCTCTTGCTCTAATCCTCAAGATGCGCAATATTTTGCATTTCCAAAAAGGATCTCAATATCCCACGTCTGTGGATGGCACGATGCAGAAGATCCGACAGGAGGGGCCTAAAGAATGTGATGACTTTCAAAGGAATATTCAGGTTGAGCTTCTAGGATCTCTGCTAGGAAGATGTCAGGTGCAAGCTCTTCATTCACTCTTCATCCCTGGATAACCCTTCCCATGTGTTCCAAGTTCTTCAGACAGGTTCCGTCAAGAAGCTCGTAACGAAAAAAAAATATGACTTGACTATGAGGAGGAATAAGGAACTCTCGCTCACGAAAATGATGCTGTCCTTCTACAAAGCTAAGTGCCTCACATTAGCTTATAAAAATTTAAGGAAACTTTTTAGAACCTCATTGGAAAAAATACACAGTGATATATAACAAGAAGGTTCATAATCCTCTCGACAAAGTTCAATCGTGGCTACTCAAAAGAAGATGTAACTACTGCCCTCAATCGACGGAGTGTTATTATGTACCCGGGCCTTTGAGTACTTGCGCTCACGGAAACTCCTTCCTCTGCCAGTGGGCAAACACATGAAAAATTCCATGACTGTTCCAACGAGGGTCTCTCCTATATCGCTGGATACTTAGCCAGGAAGTTTAAAGACCTCCCCCCAACTTCGAGGAAACAGACGAGTAACATTGGACTATTTGAAGAAACTTAAAGTTCTTGGATTGAGTTGTTACCACCCCTTCACCCGTTTTTGAAGTTCTACCACCTCTTAGAAATCATTTCATATAACCTTCAAGACACAATCGAAAAAGTCCCATGTTTTCAAATACTTTTAAGCCACTTATCAATTTGTATCCAATTGGCCAAAAGAAATTATTATTGCTTTCGGAAAAAAACGAACGCGGATTCGAGTCCATTTTTTCTTAATTGAAACTTAAACTGAAAAATGCTTGTGAAAACTTAAACACATAGGCCAGGTTACTAATGAGTGTAATTATATTCATATTCCTTATGTACCCCCTTTGTTATTAGTACATATGTATAATTCTATTATTGTGATTTATAAATTCCTTCAAATAAAATAATCTTGATTGCAATAATATTTTTTATTGCTTGAAATTATCATTTTTATTACTTAAATAATGAAAACTAATGATAAATCTTATACATAATCCATTTTTCCTAAAACATGGGTTCTATACACTAACACATAACAATATTGTAATGAAATATTCTCAATTGATAGATAAAGCTGAGAAATAATTTATATTCATAGCACTAATAAATAATGTTTTTTTATTGTAGCATTCGTGACGTCACAAAAATATCACTTTTGAACAAGAGCAGAGTCAACGATCTCCTCTTTGACTCACCTTATTTTTATTCTCCTTGATCCCAATAAAGCGTTAAAGTAAGTAGCATGCATAAATAATTCTTCCGTTTTCCCCCAAAACAAGGACTTAATATAGTTCTTCTTACGTCCGTGAAGGCGCGTTTATGCTAGAGCTCTTGAAAATAATATCAAAGTCCTTTTATATTTATATTATGGAGACGTTTTTTTATCTTGTAGTTATTTGATATATTTCAATCATCAAATTTACTCCCTTTAAACCAGTTTAAATAGGATTGTGACGTAATTTCATGTGGACAACGACATCTACGTTAAAGGAAATTACAAAATTTTTGGCCAATTTTTTTTGTTTACTTTTTCCTTGCATGCGCTACTTTACTTTAACGCTTTAGATCCATGAAATATAAATATATAGAGAGCTGATTGGATCCTTCAGAGAAATACGTCATTGTGACCTTAAAAACTTTTAAACAGATAACAGTAAACCCTCAATATAACGAACTATATGGGGGGAGGCAGGGTCGTTATATCCGAAAGTTCGTTAAATCCGAAGTTCGTTAAAGGGGGGCTCTGGAGTGAAGGTATATCCTGCAGGAGTGACGAAGGAGGTTCGTTGTATCCGAAGTCGTTCTACCGAGGGGCGTTATATCGAGGGTTTACTGTAGAGCGTTTATTCTCTTCATCATTCATAGATTCTATCATAGACATATAAAGATATAGAGAGCTGATTCCTTCAATGGCAGAGAAACAGCGTTCTAATGTTTCTGTGTGTGCAAATAAACAGAGTAATTATACGACGTCATCGTAAGCTGATCTTATAGATAGAATCTATGAATGATGAAGAGGAATAAACTCTCTACAGTAAGCCCTCGATATAACGCCCCTCTGTATAACGAAACTTCGGATACAACGAACTCCTGGAGCTAGCCTGAACAAGCCTCAGATATAACGACTTAAGTTCGTTATATCTGAGGATACCGAACTTCCTGGAGCTGGCCGAACAAGCCTCATATGTAACGAACTTAGTTCGTTATATCTGTGCTACCGAACCTTTTGTGTCATGACCGAACAAGCCTCAGTTATAACGAACCTAAGTTCGTTATATTGAGGCTACCGAACCTTTTTTGTCCATGACCGAACAAGTCCCGAAAATAACGAACCTAAGTTCGTTATATTTAAGGCTACCGAACCCGAATTATGAAGCTGCTGCGGGTCATGCGGTTTGAACTCATGCGTAGGTCCAGCAGAGAATACACAGACGAAGATCTCTGACTTCTTCAAGGCTGGCCCCTCCCCAGCCGAGGAGAGGTCTAGGACAGAGTCTAAACCAGCAGTGTGGTCTGTGACTTCGACTCCTCCACTAATCTGCCAAATTTGACCAGTGGCTGTTTCGTCGTCACTCCTGCAGGATATACCTTACACTCCAGAGCCCCCTTTAACGAACTTCGGATTTAACCACACTGCCCCCCCCCCCCAATATAGTTCGTTATATCGGAGGTTTACTGTATATATTTTTTAAAGTTTTTACGGTCACATGACGTATTTCTCTGAAGGATCCAATCAGCTCTCTATATCTTTATATCTCTATGGACTTCTATCTCTAAAATCAGCTTACGAGACGTCGTATAAATTACTTTGTTTTTTTGCACACAACAGAAACATTAGCACATAGAGATATAGAAGAGCTCATAAGATTCTTAGAGAAATACGTCAGTGTGTCCAAACATACAGATAAAAAGATATACAGTAAAACAGGGCTATTCAATTGGCGGCCGCGGGCCCAGATGCGGCCCGGACACGGCCCAGATGCAGCGACGTGATGCGTCACTTTTAAAAGTAAAATATCGTCACTAGTCTTAAAACTTAATATGCGTCCTATAATTTGCCGAATATGAATAAATTATAATGTTATAGTAATTTTTAGCACTTTGTTATTTTGTAGTTATTAATCATGCAAAATTATTGTAATATAGGCCTACAATACAAATATGCATTTTCAATCAAGTGTCGCGAGAGAGCGTGAAGAGTGGTTGTGCAGCAAACAATAAGAGTCCCTATCAACCAGAGAGAAAAGAGAGTGGTAAAGGGACTGTTTTTATTTTAAGAGATGTGTCCTCAGAGTAAACAATAAGATTTGATGCTTATATGTTATAAAACTGAGAGGAGTATAAAGGGAGAGAAAGAGAGACAAATGCAGAGAGGAACACAAGGGATGAAATAAAAATCGCGCTCGCCCATATTAAGGCCTTCTCCATCTTGTGACCTGTTTTTTCCTTCTTTTACCACTCTCTTTTCTCTCTGCTAGCAACACACTGCTGCATGTTAGGATTGTCATTAAAAAATAAAAGAAAGAAAATGTATTTTCTACACTTAAGAAAAAATTGACGACGAGAATCGTCGGTTCAATCCAGTATGGACCGACAAATATTTGTTCTCTTTGCCTACTGCCAACGCCAAACCAATGTGTTTGATTTGCAACGAAAGTATTGCTGTAATGAAAGATTACAATCTTCGGAGACACCACATCGAAAAACACCCGACATTCCGCGTGACCTTCCCGGAGGGATCTGCAGAGAGGGCGAGAAAGTACAGAGCCTGATCGCCTCGTACACTCGTAGCAGCAGCACTATGGTGAGAGCGTGCACATCCCAAGAACGAGCTACAGCTGCATCTCTCCGTGTAGCTTGGATCTTGGCTAAAAAGAAAATGCCCTTCACGCATTCTGAAACGGTGAAAGATTGCATGTTGGCCACGGTGGAGGAAGTGATAAGTGACGAAAAAATTAAAACAAATGTCCTGTCAGCTATTAAAAACGTCCCCCTGTCAGACACTTCCAACAGTCGCAGAGTTGAAGCACTTGCTACCCAAGCATTTCACTCACTGCTAAATGATCTGAAGAAAGCTGATGCGATGTCTGTAGCTGTAGAGAGTCAACAGATCGAACTGATGTTGCACAACTGTGCGTATATGTGCGTTTTTATGATGGCAAAGTCTTTCGAGAGGAGCTGCTCGCCCTACTGCCGCTGGAAGAACACACAACAGGCGAGGTGATTTTCGAGAAAATGGCATCTTTTTTCAGCGACAACAACTAGACATGAACGTATATATTAGGGTTGTTCTTATTTTTCAAATGTTTGAAATGTTAGCCATTGAGTGGATTTTCTGTTTCTTGGTGATAAAAGAAGACGACATACAAAGTTTGAACAAAATCGGTCAACATTACGAGGTCGCGCAACGAGGTCAAAGTTTTAAAAATTTAGTAAAAATATAGTTTTCCGCAAATTTCTTCAAAATGGTGGACGTTACAGACTTCAATAATAATTATTAATTTAAAGGAAATCTAATTTACTACCAGACGTATGTTTGATGTTTTTTAATAAAACAAAGTTTTCAGTAAAAACAAAGCAAGAAAGGGAGTGAGTATTGTTAGCTTATTTCATAGCTTTTTTGTATCAATTAACTTCACTCGCCTGTAGAAGATGACTTGTTCGCTTCAGAGTAAAATAGTACTTTTAAGTTTAGTAAAACTTTAGATGATAAATCCAAAAATGACCTTGGTTGCATTCTATCAATTCAGAATTCAGTACAATCTGAGTTTACATCATATGATTCAGAGCCTGTATTGACCTATAAGAAATCGATTATGAAAAAAATAAATAATAATGTGTTTCTTAGATTTGCGTCAAGGTATCCTCTCAAAATTTTACTTTGTCTCTGACGCATACATAATCCATTATATGCGTCATTTTGTACGCGAGATAGGCTTTTTTAATGTACATATAACTCTCTACTTATTAAACTGACATGATTTAGTATACCAAAATATTAAAGCTGGTTAACCAAGCTTTCATTTGATATGTTTGGTGTTCTAAAAATCGCTATACTTTAAGAGATATAAGCAAATACGTACTGTCCCCCAAAAATTGATCTTTTGATATGAGAATATACGATTACCATCTGGTAATAGTGTTAGTGTTACCTGGATAGAAAGAGAAAGAGAAGGGAGGGGGTATTTTCCTCCCTTCTCTCCCTTCTTTTTTCTTGCTATCCAGGCAACACTAACTGGCGTTACCAATGGTAATCGTATATTCTCATATCAAAAGATCAATTTTTGGGGGACAGTACGTATTTGCTTATATCTCTTAAAGTATGGCGATTTTTAGAACACCAAACATATCAAATGAAAGCTTGGTTAACCAGCTTTAATATTTTGGTATACTAAATCATGTGAGTTTAATAAGTAGAGAGTTATATGTACCTTTAAAAAAGCCTATTTTGCGTACAAAATGACGCATATAATGGATTATGTATGCGTCAGAGACAAAGTAAAATTTTGAGAGGATACCTTGACGCAAATCTAAGAAACAAATTATTATTTATTTTTTTCATAATCGATTTCTTATAGGTCAATACAGGCTCTGAATCATATGATGTAAACTCAGATTGTACTGAATTCTGAACTGATAGAATGCAACCAAGGTCATTTTTGGATTTATCATCTAAAGTTTTACTAAACTTAAAAGTACTATTTTACTCTGAAGCGAACAAGTCATCTTCTACAGGCGAGTGAAGTTAATTGATACAAAAAAGCTATGAAATAAGCTAACAATACTCACTCCCTTTCTTGCTTTGTTTTTACTGAAAACTTTGTTTTATTAAAAAACATCAAACATACGTCTGGTAGTAAATTAGATTTCCTTTAAATTAATAATTATTATTGAAGTCTGTAACGTCCACCATTTTGAAGAAATTGGCGGGAAACTATATTTTTACTAAATTTTTAAAACTTTGACCTCTTTGCGCGACCTCGTAATGTTGACCGATTTTGTTCAAACTTTGTATGTCGTCTTCTTTTATCACCAAGAAACAGAAAATCCACTCAATGGCTAACATTTCAAACATTTGAAAAATAAGAACAACCCTAATGTGCATGCTTATGACTGATGGGTGGCCAAGAAAAGTGATTGGCAGCGCGTTGGTCCGCTATCTGCCCCGACTTGAAATTTGTACATTGCTTGTGCACCAGACAGTGTTGTGTTCAAAGCTAAGCGGGACCTTAAACAAGCAATGGATGACGTGATGGCAATTATCAACTTCATTCGATCCACGTCAAGCCTCCAACATCGCTTGTTTCGCCAGCTGTTGGCAGAAATGAACGCAGAGCACTACGACCTCCTTTTACACAACGATGTCCGGTGGCTGTCCAAAGGCAATGCGCTGCAGCGCTTCTGTGACCTCCGAGAGGAGATACCCGTTTTTCTGCGCAACAGCAAGCACCGAAAAGCGCATATCCACCTGAATCGCATGAGTGATGATGCCTTCGTGTCTGATGTCTGCTTTCTAAACGACATATTCAAACATCTGAATGACCTGAATTTAACATTACAAGGCCGAGATAAAAACGGTCATTGATCTTGCAGAACAGATGAGGGCATTCCCCGTCAAGTTGGATCTTTTCGCGACTGACCTAACAGGCAAAATGCTACACTTCCCGACACTCCGTGAACACATCGCATCCCGGCACAAATCACAGATGTGATGAGGGATTTCATTGCGAAGCTAAAGGAAAACTTCGCTGGTCGGCTGGATGGACTTACTCTGCCCACAGAGATTATGGCCTTTGCCAGAGACCCATTCACCGCAGAAAAAGAAGGAGACTTATCTGCCAGAGCAAAGCAAGCAGTCCCTTCCATCGACGAGGGCAAATTCATTCTTGAACTTGTTGACATGCAGTCATCTGCTACCATGGCCGTGGCGCTTCGCAACGATGGGCCAGCAAAGTTCTGGAGTGATGTGAACACACACCAGTCCCCAATGTTAAGAAAGTGGCAGTCTTTGTGCTCAGTATGTTTGGGTCAACATACACTTGCGAATCGAGCTTTCTCACGTGAATGCAATTAAGAACAGTTATCGGTGTTCCCTAACAGACAACAAAATTCACCAGTGCCTTAGGATTGCATTGACATCTTATGAGCCAAACATCAGAGATCTTGTGCAAAACAAGAAATGCCACTTCTCTCACTAAAGTCACCGGCAGCAGTGGGCTAAAATAGCCCTGTTCTGTTTAGCAGCCAGCCTCATGAACAATGAGAAATGTTGAGTTAAATGTTCTATTTTTTGTTTGTTTTAAATAAAGGAGATGGAGCAGAGAGTTGTTTGTGTGCATTTTTATAGGCCTATTCAATGTTGAAAGCTAAAAAGGTCATATAAAATAGGCCTAATAAAAAATAATAATAGGCATAGTAACCATCGGCCTAATAATACTAATAGTAATACTACTAATGTTAAATTAAAACAATACCATATATTATGAAAAAAGGGCCGCGGAAAGTTTGCGGCCCAGCTCAAGTTCTTGGATTCCAAATGTGGCCCACTTGGAAAACTAATTGAATAGCCCTGCAGAAACCATCGATCTAACGAACTATAGGGGGGAGGGCAGGGTCGTTATATACGATAGTTCGTTATATCCGAAGTTTGTTAAAGGGGGGCTCTGGAGTGTAAGGTATATCCTGCAGGAGTGACGACGAACAGCCGCTGGTCAAAATTTGACAGATTAGTGGAGGAGGTCGAAGTCGCAGACACACTGCTGGTCTCAGATTCTGTAATAGACCTCTTCTCGGCTGGGGAGGGGCTAGCCTTGAAGAAGTCAGACATCTTCGTCTGCGTCTTCCTCTGCTGCACCTCACGCATGAATTCAAACCGCATGATCCGCAGCAGCTCATAATTCGGGTTCGGTAGTCTTAAATATAACGAACTTCGGTTCGTTATATTCGGGGCTTGTTCGGTCATGGACAAAAAAGGTTCGGTAGCCTCAAATATAACGAGCTTAGGTTCGTTATATCTGAGGCTTGTTCGGTCATGAACACAAAAGGTTCGGTAGCCTCAGATAAAACGAAGTTAAGTTCGTTATAACTTAGGCTTGTTCGGCCAGCTCCAGGAGGTTCGTTGTATCCGAAGTTCGTTATACAGAGGGTCGTTATATCGAGGGTTTACTGTAGAGAGTTTATTCTCTTCATCATTCATAGATTCTATCCCTCTCTGATTCTATGTCTAAGATCAGCTTACGATGACATCGTATAAATTACTTTGTTTATTTTGCACACACAGAAACATTAGAACGCTGTTTCTCTGCCATTGAAGGGAATCAGCTTTCTATATCTTTATATCTCTATGATTAGAACGCTGTTTCTCTGCCATTGAAGAGAATCAGCTCTCTATATCTTTATATCTCTATGTTTAGATCCCAATCAATATTTTTCCTTTTACACTATTTTTCTTCAGTCCTGCTACACTGCACCTGAGTCAAGGAGAATATAAATAAGGTGAGTCAAAGAGGAAATCTTTGACTTATGCTCTTGATCAAAAGGAAGAATTGTGTGACGTCACGAATGCTACAATGAAAAAATATTATTTTTTAGTGCTATGGTTTAGTAATTATTTCTCAACTTTATCTTTAAATTGAAAATATTTCATTACAATAGTGTTCTGTGCTTGTGTACAGAACCCATGTTGCATGAAAAATTTGTTAAGTAAATGATTTATCATTAGTATTCATTATTTTAAGTAATTAGCAAATAATAATTTCAAACAATAAAAATAATTTTTAAACTCACGATTTTCATTTATTTCAAGAAATTTAGAAATCACAATAATAGAATTCTACATATGTACATATAAAAAGGGGAACATAAGAATATGAATAGAATTACGCTAATTAGTAACCTGGCCTATGTGTTTAAGTTTTCACTAGCATTTTTCAGTTTAAGTAGCTTATTAAGAAAATTGACTCGAATCCGTGTTCTTTTTTTGTATTACAAAAGCAATAATAATTTCTTTTGACCAATTTGGATATAAATAGATAAGTGGCTTAAAAATTCTTAGAAAAACATGTGGTCTTTATCGATTGCGTCTTGATGGCTATTATGAAAAAAATGGATATGATTTTCTAATAGGTGGCAGAACTTTCAAAAATCGGGAGAAGGGGCGGTAGTAACTCAATCCAGGACTTTGTGTTTCTTCAAATCCTTCAATGTTACTCGTCTGTTTCCCCAAATGTGGGTGGAGGTCTTTAAACTTCCTGAGTATCCAGCAATATAGGAGAGACCCTCGTTGGAACAGTCATTGGAATTTTTCCTGTGTTTGCCGACTAGGCAGAGGAAGGAGTTTCCGTGAGCGCAAGTACTCAAAGGCCGGGTACATATGCTCCGTAGAATGAGGGCGGTAGTTACATCTTCTTTTGAGTAGCCACGAATGAACTTTGTCAAAGGATTCATTAAGCTTTTTTTATCGCTGTGTAATTATTTTCCAATGAGGTTCTAATTAAAGTTTCCTTAAAGTGTTATGAGCTAAGTTTGAGGCACTTAGCTTTGTAGCAGGACAGCTTCATTTTCGTGACTGAGAGTTCCTTATTCCTTCTCACTAGTCAACTCACAATTTTTTTCGTTCACGGGCTTCTTGACGAACCTGTCTGAAGGACTTGGACACACTTGAGGAGGGTGATCCAGGGATGAAGAGTGAAGGAACAACTTGAGACTAAAGCTTCTTCCTATTCTTCCAGCCTGAATATTCCTTTGGAAGTCATCAGGAGTAAAATGACGATCGCAGATCTTCGCATTCTTTAGGCCAATCCTGTCGGATCTTCTGCATCGTGCAATCCACAGATGTTGGATATTGGGATCCCTCGTCGGAAGTGCAAAATATTATGCATCTCGAGGATTAGAGCAAGAGGGGATGGCACAAACACCATTACTTCCTCGAGAATATCGCATTTTCGCTTTACAATACAAACTGAACTAGAATTCAAGCGTAGCACTTGTGATATCACAAGAAAATAGTCAGCTGTCGCCCTGCAATTGCCTACGTCGATTCCCATTGCCTCACCTTATTTATATTCTCCTTGACCTGAGTATAGCTGAGAGCCTTGCTGACCACCCGGTCTCTTCTTTTTCTTGCTCCCACACGCCCGTTGTCATATATTAAATTCATCACATTCTTCCCCAGATGAAAAAGCACCCTCTTCTATTATGGTATATATATATATATTTAGACATTGAAAAGCGAGGGATTTTTTGGTCGTGTGAAAGGGAGAATGTGTAAATGGTTCAATTGAGTTCAGGCTCTTGTTATCACATTTCAATGTCTAACAATATTATTATTTCTTCCCTGCCAGTCAGGAGGCCTATCAGGCGGGAGCAATGACATGTTGCACCACTTGAATTAAACTTTTAAGGGACAAAGAAAATCACGACAGAAGAAGGGATGTATATAAGAGAAAAAGGAAAACACAGATCAATTTTCTTACTAAAGATCCAAAATCACGGCTTTGATCCCCAAAAATACAGATCTCCGGTCCCAATTCCTCTTATATTCGGATACAGTTAGAGAGTTGATGCACTTAAAACACTTTTTAAGATATTAAAGAGGCCAAAATGCACTAATAAACCTCACTAAAGCACAACTAATCACAGAGCAACACAAGAGGTGTGTTACTCTATACATAGGTAGGAAAAAAAAAAAAAAAAAAGAGAATTTATTTATGTATCTGCTCTGTAACTTCTTCATATGCATTTAGTATCGGACAATTTATAACATAAGACAGTTAAGTACTTAATTTGAATTATAATTTTTTAGAGATTATTTGAAATTTAATACATGTTATTTTTATATAAATCATATATCCACTCGGATTTTGAAGGAAATAGCAAAGAAATTATTTCCTTAACTATTTTTTTATACGTTGTCCGATATTAAATGCACTTTCAGCTCCAGAATTATTTATTTTGCAAAGTTCAACTTCTTCACACCAGGTAACAACGCTTCCAGTTCTAAATACCGATTTACATTCGGTAGTCGCAGCTCTAATTTAAAGTATAATTTTTCTTCCGAATACCAGCTCTGTACAAGAATAAAACATAGTGTAAAAAAGATTTATTCTAATTCAAAGCAGGGCCATGATCTCCAATTAAATGAACTTTTGAGTATTTTTTTCCTTCAAATGAAAATTGATCCATCCATAGATAATCCGAGCTATAAGACTAAAGTTGTAATGAAGCTTAATGGGTCCTCTGAGGATAAAGTTGGTAATAAATTAAGGCGTGTTGCGCAAAAAAAAAACCCACCGTAATTAGGCTTATAGATCGAAATTAATGGACTAGTTTATTTAATCGTTACGCTTAACATTGAAAATACAAGGTTAACAAAATATAGTAAGTAAATATATTCTCCAACACAATTTAAAGTACTTTGGAACCTTTATTTACAAATAATTATGTAGCTTCTAACGATGATTTACCGTTTATAATTAAAAACCATATAGACATCCACCTAAACATAACATTTCTAGTCTTATGTTACGTCCTTTAAGTTGTAGTCTCGCAGTTGGTATTCAAGTAAATACTTAATGAAAACAAACAAAGGATCTTTTATCTCGAACGTGATAGATTGAAAGAAAGAAGAGTGAATAGTAATAAAAAAAATGTCGGGATTATAAAATAAAGTGTCACTTCCTTCGCTGTGGTTGAAGTGTAAATATCTTGTTAGGGATAATAATACAAACCATAACAACAAAATTATCTTTTATCATGGGCCTCGGTCTATATTATTAAAATTATTTTTCTAAAGCAAGTTCACATGCCACATAGGAAATAATTAATATGTATTTCAATTTATCCAATATGGCGATAAATGCATCATCACTCTGAGACAGCTGAAGGAATTATTTTTATTTTCGGAGAACTGTCATTTGTTATCCCTAACAATACTTTATCCTATCAACGATCTGAAGTCATTTCAAAATCCATATATTAAATATTAGTGATGGGTCACGAGCTTAAATTTACTACTCGAGCTTGGGCGAGTAGTAAGAAAAAATACTCGAGTATTTACGAGTTTTTACTCGTAACTCGGATAAAAATTAAAACTCGTTACTTAAATAGCTCATTTCTTTTTAATATAAATCAAAAATGAAGTTACTCGTGAAAAACTTGATACTCCCAGGAATTTTTTGTTCTTAATTTTATAAAAGTCAAAATGAGGCTTAAGGGATTCATTTAGTAAAATTCTAAAATTTATTACTGGAGTACATTCTTAGAATAATTGATAAATTTTGTTACTAATATTTAGCCGATTTATAGTTTTTTTTTTTTGCTAGAAATAATATTTATATATAAATTGCTTGCTATCAAAGTCTACATCAATATTTAGTCTTTAAAATAAAAAATCTCAAAGATAATTTTTTGATTTACAATAGACTGTACGTGTCAACCAGCAAATATTTTGATCCTCGACATTTCAAGATGTTACAAAATAAACGAGAATAATAAGAACAAAGGTATAATAAGGTAAAATAACGATAAATTTTAAATGCGATATTTAACAGATATATAAATAGAAAGAATACAACTTATAGTTTATAGAAACATACAACTTTTTGAAATAAAAATTTGTTTTATAATTTTTTTAGCAAATCTAGAATGACTAACGTAAATTGGCGTTTAAATTTAACAATTGTTCAGCATGAACATCTGTGAGCTATCTATTACGACGATTAGTTAGAATTTTCCACATCGTAGAAAATATATGATGTTCTTGTACAATCAAATATTTAACAAACACGCATGAAAGAGTGATTTACTCCAACTTTTGGTTCGTTTAAATACTTGCATCATTCTCTTTGAACTTTTTGAACAAAATTGTCTTGATTTAGAATAAAAAATCTCCCCAAGCACTAGATTGAGGCTGTTTGAGAGAATATTTTTTTAGTTATTGATTGGTCGTTTTAATTTAAAGCAGTGCTTCCCAAACTTTTACAATCAGTATATATGTATTTGCTTATATAAATGTATATATGTAATGTTTGTATGTACTATTATAAAACAGCAATAAATGCTTAACTAACTAACCCCTTATAATCACGCTGCGTACCCTAGGGGTACGCATATCATAATTCGGGAAAGGATGATTTAAAGGATCATTCATAATTTTTTGGCACTCCTCAATAATTTTCATTTTGAAATGTTCTGCTGGTTTCAGTAAAGCTTTTTGAGTAATCCTTAAAACGTGGATCAAGAAGTGTGGCCTCACACAATTCTTCTGAAGTTTCTATTTCAGAAAATTGCTTGTCTATTTCCAAATACAAGTCATGGATGAGTATCCCGACTACAGAGTGGGCAGGAAATCGACTAACCTCAGAAAATTACTTGTACTTGTTTAATAAAGTTTTGGGAAGGGGAATTATTTGGAGGATGTTACTTTTTTCTCTGAGCTGATTTCCGTTGTCACATGGTACATAGTTTGATGAAGACAAGAAGAGTAAGTACTATAATTTTTTTGGGGACTTATAGATGATATATTGTGTATGGTTATTTTTATGAAGCTAGTATGATTTGTAAAGAAACGGTAAAATGTATTTAAAAACAATACTCAGTCCATAAATAACCTTAATAAGACCGTCTCATTACTAATTTTTATTAAAAGTCAATTACTTTTGAGGTTCTTGATTGGTCCAGACGTATTATTTGAAAGGACGAGTTTTTCGTTGCGTAAGAAATTTCCACGTGATTAACGAGTTTTCTCCGAGTAACGAGTTTTTCTCCGAGTAGCGAGTTTTCCCCCGAGTAACGAGTAAAAACTCGTCGATTTCATACACGAGTCGAGTATTTGAAGACTTATTTTACTTACTAAATAAAACTCGAGCATAAAAAAACGAGTTTTACTCGTGACCCATCACTATTAAATATCCTTTCATTTTCGCAAAAACCAAGCTTTTACTGGGCTTTCTAGTGTGACATTTTAAACTTCGATTCCGATTGAGCCTACTACATAGAGGTTTGCCAAATAAACGGTGTCCTAAAGTACATTTTTAAAATGATCGGCATCGACAAATTTCGGAACTCATTTTGCCGATATATATATATATATATATTTTTTTAAAGGTCTTTATTATAACTGTACTATAAATATACAATAATAAATCAATATAGGTAAAATTGTGTACATGGTACATAATAAACATTATAGTTTAAAATTAGATTACCTATAAAAGACCAAACCTCTATTCATAAAAACGTGTACTAACATAACTTAAAACACACACCAAATAAATAATAAACTATAATGAATACAATATATAAATAAATACAACCAGTACAAACAAAACTTCAAGAACACAAATAAATCGAGGATCGAGGCCGAGAGGCCTAAAACCCTTTTTTCTTATTTTCCTTTGTTGTTGCCCTTCGTCTGTTGTGATGATGGCTTGAGGCGGTGGGTTGAGGAGTTTTTGTTGTGGGCTCTTGGGAGTGGCCTTCCTGGAGGAGTAGTCATAGTTGTCGCCTTGTGCCCCTGTGAACTTTTCTCCCTTGTTCCATCGCTCACGCTTGAGGTGCCTACGGAAGGCGATACGCTCCCGTTTGGGTATCCAGCGCTCAGGATCGGGATCCACGTTGGGGTCGTAGTTCATGGGAAGCTTCTTCTTTTTCTTCTTGACAAGGTCACCGCTCTCCTTTTTTGGACATGTCAGGGGAAGGAAGGCCACCGACTCGAGGAACCTTCTTGCTTCCCCCAAAGAAGGCTGAGGACTCCAAAGCATAATCATGTACAATCAAAATTACTGTTAAAATTTAGATTTATGCGAGCGAAAAAATAGCGATGTAAGCCTTTTTAAATAACTAAAATAACGTGAAGAAAATGAGCATTTGAAATTAATCAAGTCAGCTGCATAATTCCATGTAGGACCTGAAGCCGCAGGGATTTTTAAATCGAGCGCAAAATACCTAGCAGAAGCTGAAATTAAAATTGATCTCAATTCCACTCTGTTTAATTGCTCTCCTTTTGTCAATTTGGATCCAATCAAAGCCTTGGCACTAAGAAGAGAAAAATGAATTCCCTCAAGCTGGCGATCTTTACTCCTCTGTATCTTCGGGAAACCATACAAAATAATGCCTTTGCCTCTTTTGTAGACTCAAAATTTAGTTTCAAGAATTCTGTCAAAATATAAACATACGGACACTCAACAAATGTATGAACAGTGGAATTAAAGATTTTACCGCAGTCCTTGCAGGGATAATAAAAAAAGATGCACCCCGTAGAAATTTGGAACTGAGAGGTGAATTGATATATACTTATTTTTTATATTTACTCAGATTATATTAGTCCAATATGTTTGATCGCATTCAGGGCTTTCAAATAATTTTCATAATATTAAAAAATACATTATATATATACAGGGGCGGAGTGGGAAGCATTTATCCACTGGGACAATTTTGCCCTAGCCGGCCTTATACGGCGTCAATATGTACAAACTGTATACTGTCATATTTTTGTGGCATTTTAAAGGTTATATACGAGGTTGTTTCGGATAATGATGCGAATCAGTTTATATCTTGCAAAATATTGCATCAATCTTCTAAATCGTAGGCTTAAATTAAAGCTCAGACAAATTGGATTGATTTCTTTATTATGTATCAAAACCGGTTTAGAACTTTGTTTTTAAGAAAATCAAGCTTTTGTTTTTGTTATTTCGTAACATTGGGTCAAATTTTCTCAAAAAAGAGAAATGTCACGCATCCACAAGTTCGTCGATGACCTCGCCAAGGCCAGGAAGACTCCCAGGAGATCAAGACCATGGTCGACACGGCCTTTGAGGTCAACAGCATCTCCCAAAGCCAAATCTACCGCATTTCAGCATTAGTTAAGGCGGGAAGGACTCTTCAGACAAGAGGAGCACGAACGGGAGGAGGAAGGTCCGTACCGACGACTTTATTGAGGCTGTGAGGGTGTACGTGGAGGCCGACCGTCGGGTGACAATGGAGGAACTGGATATCAAGTTCGAGACGTCGATCAACACCATTTTCACGTCCTCCATGACGATCTTGGGCTCTCAATCAAGTCAGCAAGATGGATCCTCAAGATGCTCACAGAGGATCACAAAATGAAGAGAGTGAGGTGCGCACAAGCCTTCTTAAAACTCAATTTTGAGCTCGGATTGGGGTTTCTGGACAAGATTGTGACGATGGATGATGCCTCTGTGTCTTTCTTCACTCCTGAGTCCAAACGAGGGTCATCTCAATGGCTCCCGAAGGTCTCCAACCCGCCCCTGAAGTTCAAGCGTCAAGAATCAAGGAAGAAACAGATGGTTCTCAGCTTCTTCGACAACTGCGGCGTGATCTTCCAGCACTATCTCCCGATGAGGACCTCCGTCACTGCGGCCGTGTTCAAGGATGTCATGAACATGTTTTTAAAGAAATTCAAGGAGAAGCGACCTAAAATGGCCAAAAGAGACTGGTACTTCCACTTCGACAATGCTCCGTGCCACACGGCAAATAGCACGAAGGAGTTCTTAGCCAAGAAGGGGATCAAGGTCATTGATCATCCACCCTACTCTCCTGACCTTGCCCCCGCAGACTTCTTCTACTTTCCCGTCATGAAGAAGATGCTCGAGGGTGTGGATATTGTCGATAAGAGCGTCCAGAAGGAGTGGACCGGGTCGGGAGGGCCATCCCGGAGGACAAGTTCCGTGAGGCCTTCAGGAAGTGGGTTGAGAGGTGGGAGAAATGTATTCGAATCGGCGGAAGTCATGTGGAAAAGATTTGTTAAAGTTATTTCGTTATAATTGAGATTATATTTTATGACTTTTTTCTGCATATTAATCCGAAACAGCCTCGTACTTATAGATGGTACGTTCTTTTATCTATTTACTTTTGTGTAAAGTGTATTATTACAATTTTAGTATGTTCTATTTTTTAAACTGTCGATCATTTGCATTATCGTACTGAAACTTTTCACGCAATTTATAACATAATAATTTGTAAGGTGACTTCACATTTGTCACTAATTGTTTGCCAAGTTCATGACCTTCACTTTACAAAAAGTAAAGGATTCAGGTTTGCACAACAATACTTTGTTAGATTTTTGTCCAACCAATTCAGATGACTGTAAACATAAGTGCGAAAGTCATCATTTGTAAACAGGACCATGCTTGAACATCTTTCACATGCTACTTAAGTATTGGACAGAGTCATAAGAAATTTGAAAGCCAGACAAAGTGCGTGGGAAGCGTCTGTGACTAAACTGTATTGTGACATGATGATATAAACATAAAGGCCAAAATTATTGCACATTCTGCAATTGACACTTTTCAATTCTAGACCTTCCACATTGCCTCACCCACTCCTTCTACTTCCTCTGTGCCTTCTGGTGATTCTTCTTCTGAGCGCCTTATCTTGTACTCTTCAACGGCAGACGGCTTTAATCTCTCCCTGTGGGTGTCTAAGCTTTCCAGTCGTATTTTTAATACATCAGCGGTGGCTTGGTCATCAAATACAATCAAACAGCTGCTAAGATGATTAATTGCAAATGAAGGAAGTCCCTTATCTTTTAATTCAGGAAAGTTTTTAGGATCGAGTCAGAGCAAAGCTTTCCACTAGCTGTAAAGCGCTCGTGAATGCTTTGGATGATGGTGTCCATGATGAGACTATGGACATTCACCTCAAAGTCCCTCTCAGCTGCTTTCAAGGACTCATCTTCTGTCAGTTCTCCAGACATGTTTTTTTTTTTTTTTTTTTTCAGGAAGAGCTACCTCCACCTCAATCTCTTACTAGCTCACTATTAACCCATTCCACGAATCGGTCTGCAGCTTCCTTCACACCACTGAAGTTCCGCACATTTTCTTAAGTCCACCCTCTGTTCCCATCACTAGATGATGTGCAGTCAGGATGTCCATCCCACTGGTTTGAAGATATTTTGACAGTGGTGAGATCTGTTCATAAATTTTTAGAAAAACCTGGGCTGTCAGCTCTGTCTCAAATTTGAGGAGACATTCAATTTAGCCTTTCACTTTGGCACTAGTTGTTGCCTTCGTGGTCTGGTCTTGTTGCATAACTAGCAGTGTCAAGACCATGTTTGCATATATAGGGCCCTGTCTGGATTTCCAAGACACCCAAATACCTTTTTGAGTACAGCATCTTTTGCCCACCCCTGTGTCTTGCCTATTGGATGCAGCTCATGTGACACCTGTTGAGCTGGTTTGCTCTCACTGTCTCGTCCTTTTGTATGACTCCTAGTGATGACAGCAATGTCATTAAGAGGGTTCTAATGTTAAAATTAATAATGTTAAACTAAATAATTAATTTAGTGACCGACAACAAACCTAATAAAAATGTATAATACATACTAAAATCGAGGTTGGGTGATTTCCTCTTGAATATTATTGAACGGAACGCAAAAAGACAATCTAGCGTTCTGTTCATTTTCTTCCGTTCCATTCAATTTCTTCCGTTCTGCGAACACCGTCAATTTTACGTTCTGTTCACTACCCTGTATATATATATATATATATATTATAAATATATTATCTATATATATATATATATATATACGTATATATATATATATATATAAGATATATATATATATATATATATATAATATATTTATAATCATATATATATCTATATATAGATATACTATATATATATATATATATATCATATATGGTTTTTTACTCCTGAACTAATCTACGGCTATCACCGGTAGGAAGTCTACTAAGAGTAAGTATCTTTTTTATCAATTAATTTATATTTACATAAAAAGATATATTTATATATACAGGGTTGTGAACGGAAACGTAAAATTGAACGGCGTTCCGCGGAACGGAATAAATTGAACGGACAGAAAAATTGAATGGAACGCTAAGACTTGTCCTTTTTCGTTCCGTTCAAATAATATTCAAGAGTCAAATCACCCAACTCGATTTTGGTATGTATTATACATTTTTACCAGTTTGTTGTCGGTCACTAAATTTAATTATTTAGTTACTGTAATGGTCCATGTTTTATCGTTTATTGTACATAAACCAATTTCAACCTGAAATTCGTTTAATCATTATACTTTAAAGTTGAGATTTACTCTAAGTTCCTCTCTCTATAAATACGTACGAATGAATTTATGTAAATGCTTTTCTAAAGTGTTTTAATCCTTTAACTTTTTTGTGTAAACCTCTATAAACGGTTTATGTCAAAGTTATTTTCACTTTGAAACGAGATGTTAGCACTAGGGCTATGTACAAATTGTAGTACAAAGAAAGTCATGACACAGGACGGAGGGTGAATCCTTTTTCGTGTGTCCCCCACTTATATAGACATGGTGCCCAACTAGTGATCATTGAAGTTTGGTGTTGACTGTTTCTAACCGATGAGTCTGAGACAATGGAATCAATATTGCTTATAAAAGGATTACAAAGATTTTCAATTGATATAATGTTTATACTTCCAGCAGTGCAGTTCTGAGAGACTCTTCTCCAATCTAACTTTTATTGCGAAGGACAAGGCAAAAGTAGGAGATGAAAATTTCGAAAAAAGTCCTTCTAGCAGCAAATAATAGTGTAATTTTGTTTGTTTGTTTGTCTGAGGGTAGGATCCAAGAGTACGAATTGAAGTCGAGTCTTGAGTCCAGGGCGGAATCGAATTTACGATCTTAGCCCATTCCTAGCACACACAACCACTTTAAACATGTTGTTTACCCATTCTACCTCGGGAAGCCAACAGGTAACCAATGTTACAATTCCTAAGAATTGCTGGTATCTGCTTTGACTCTGAGGATGTTAGTTAAAGCATTTTGAGCGATCATTCTCTTAAGACAAAATAAATCACACTCAGCCACATGTGATAAGACGTCTCATTACTCTGCTGGCACAAAACGACACTCTCGAGCAGGGTGTTTGATTTAAATCAGGCGATTTAAATCATTGATTTAATCGCGATTGAAATCAAGTGGATTCCAATGAAATCATTGATTTAAATCAATTCATGTTTTTTTCAATAGATTAAATTGCATATGTTAATTTTATGCTTCTAATTCTCCAATGACAGAAACAAAACATTTCTTGTCTGTCTTCTTAATAGTAGAGCAGTGACCTTTTTTCATTATATATAGCCTCAGACTCTAGTCTATTCATATAATATATCATATTAAGCTTTGAGTTAGGATTATTTGATTAAAATCCAGTCATGTTTTATCAAATAAATTGTTTATTACTTGTACAATGTAAATGGACAAGTTAACGCAGTTCAATTTGACAAATACAGGACGAGTTATTATTGTCAGTCCTCTTGTTCTTCTAAGTCTTCTAATTAGCTTAAGATTTGATGAACATATTAACAATTGGCTTCTATTCTGCTTGTACAATATGATGAAAAAGTAAACTCAATTAAATTTGACAATTACAGGGACGAGTTATCAATTGTCCGATTGTCTTGCGCCTCCTTTTCCAGCGTACCTGGCACGTCCTAGATTCGAGAGTGACCCATCTTGTAGTCATCTTTGATCAGCCGTTGGCAGCTCCACCCAGTAATTTTTTAAGGTAGAAAAGTGTCATGAGTCTTCGATCCTCGCTTGGATTTCGAACTGTCACGTGATTAGCGAGTATGACTCATTACAAGGCCTTGAAGTTCTGTAATTTTATTGTTTACTCCTTTGTATTCTTTATTAAAATGAAATCATTAAGTAAGGCAACTAGAATTTAATAAAGACAGCATTTTAAAGTCCCCTGAGTAATAGGTAGGCCTATATGTATATTGGGCATGTTTTAAAAAGTTACAATTTAAAGTATGGACAAAATTACACATTGAAAAAAATAATTTTTTTCATGGTTTTTGTTTATGGTTAACAATTAAAAAAAAAAAATCTGATTTAAATAAAAAAATCTGATTTAAAATCAAAAAAATCAACAACCCTGGTCTCGAGTGAGAAATTTGTTCGACAATGACTGATGATATCTAGAAAGTTAGGACCAGTTTTATCTGTAATGAATACATAAGATTCACGACTAAGATTATCAATCGTCTCGATGCATACGGGTCCGGCTTCGGAAGCCACAGTTTACTTTGTCTACAGGAGCTATCCAAATAGTGTTAATTTATAAACTACTGTTATTCTTAAGATTGTAATAAATAAAACTTTTCGTAATTATTCTCAGATAAAGCAATAATTATGAGTATTATAAACCGAGGAATTCGGTGTACCATATGTGGGTGGGATTTTTACATGTTTGACTTTTCATATTGTAACATTTTTGGTTGGTTGGGGTAAAAATATGTTAATTTATCGGGCCGAGCCTCTGGTTCAATTATTTTATATCTTAAATATATTATCGAAGTTTTGTAAGTTTTTGGAACTTTAATTGCGGTAACTAACTTCGAGCCGAACACCATTAGGCCTGGTTTTATTTTTTTATACCCTATACATACGATATGCAGTGAAAAGTAAAGAGACTTTTTGGAAATCCAATTTTTGAACGGAACGCAAAATTAAACGGGTCCGTGAAACGGAAAGAATTGAACGGAACGAGGACGGAACGAAGGAATTTAAAGGAACGGGAAAAAGTGGGAACGCGTGCAAGCCTGTATATATCTATATATATATATTTGTAAATAGTTAGTCCTCCAGGAGGGATAGCTTTCTTTCTTGAGCGGTCCATTTCAATCCATAGTACTCCTGGCGGAACAACCTAAAAAGTATCAGCGGTAGATTAAACCCTATGAGACCCCAACTGAGCCTGCAAAATTGGTCTACAAAGTAAGAAAATAAATATCAAGAAACGCTTCACTACAAACCTAGCCCCGTGACAAAAATCCCACGAGAAAAGACGAACGAGGAAATACTACACTACAAAAAGCTTCGTGACAAAAATACCTACGACAAAAAGAAGAACGACAAAAATGACCGACTATAAAAGAGCAAGGGAGAAATACCCACCGACAAAAAACGGCTATAAAAAGGTCCACGACGACTTTACGCGCGATGAATTTACTGGACCCCTGTATATATTATTTCTTGAGTGGTCCATTAAAGTGTCAACTAGTTCATCCTTTCTATCTGGAGTCTTCTATATGCTTTACCCTTTAAAGATTCATTGCTTAAATCTTCATCAGGGCATTCCTTCTTTTAGTCTCTAGAGTACATGTAGCTCATAGGGTACTACGTTTTTTTTGCTCTCTTATCCTTTTCGAGTTTGCAATTCTTTTACTTTCTTCATCAGTATTGGATTTTAATTTATTATTGTAAATTGACTCAGCAGCTTCTGTTCTTAGTGATAGACAACTCATCCGTTTTCTCCAAGTTCCATCTGCTGCTTGCTTTTCAAGTGATACATCAACTTCACTCGCATCTTCTTTGTCTTCCTCACAGATTTACTTGTACTCGGTTGCATAGGACTGTTGCTAACCACTTTCAGAAGACTCCTGGGTGAATGTACTATCTTTTTTAGTTAGTCTTAGTCTATCTGAAACCATATGAATAGATTTGTAGGTCATAGACAATTGTATCCATATATTTGGGAATGAATATTCATTTGGAGGAAGAACATAACATTGAGGAATAAATCTAAAAATTAAATTCATTTAAAAGTTATGTATTATTATCTTCGTACTAATCATAAATCAACTTTAAACAGAAAAAAGGAACGTATTACCCGTGTTGATTATGAAGATATACAATCATACATTTTGTAAAATGGAAATACCGAACATATAATGGAATTGAAGAATTATAACGAGAGAGAGAGCGAGAGAGAAAGGAGTGAGAGAGAAGAGAGAAGGAGACGTCCGAATATGTATTGGCCGTTTTGTGACATGTTTAGGAAATTGTGTACGAAGAGGACTTGAGGACCCGTCCTTCAAGTGATAACGGAGATATATTTCTATTCTTCCCGTCTAGCTAAAAAATACATGACAATATACCGTGAAGCCCAATAAAATGCGTGGTGTACGAAAGTAGAACTACCCTATTAAAATAAATATAAATATATGTAGATATAATAAA
>CP045890.1:34216959-34237609 GCA_013387185.1 Caligus rogercresseyi
TTACAATATCCGACTATATCAAAATTAAGTACATATAGAAAATATAAAGTTTCCTCAGATCATTTTTTTCATTTGCCTCTTTATTAGACATAGTAGAAGTTGCTTCGCAAATTTTCGTCCCCCGTCTCTGCAAGTAGTCCCCTCAGAATCCACTTGGCCTGTCTTATATCTTAGGACAAAATATCAAATGATTGTTTCTCATAGCCCAGGGCTATTCCTTGGCGGCCCGCGGGCCAATTGCGGCCCAGACGCGGCCCAGTGCGGCCCGTACACGGCCTGATGCAGCTGACTTGATGCGTCACTTTTAAAAACTAAAATATCTCACTAGTCTTCAAAACTTAATATGCGTCCTATAATTTGCCGAATATGAATACATTGTAATGTTTAGTAATTATTTACACTTTGGTTATTTTGTCAGTTACTAATCATGCAAAGTTATTGTAAATATAGGCCTACAATACAAATATGCATTTTCTTCAAGTGCGCGAGAGCGTGAAGAGTGGTGTGCAGCAACAATAAGATCCCTAATCGACCAGAGAGAAAGAGAGTGGTAAAAGGGACTGTTTTTATTTTAAGAGATATTTTACTCTGAAGCGAACAAGTCCATCTTCTACAGGCGAGTGAAGTTAATTGATACAAAAAAGCCATGAAATAGCTAACAATACACACTCCCTTTCTTTGCTTTGTTTTTACTGAAACTTTGTTTTATTAAAAAACATCAAACATCGTCTGGTAGTAAATTAAATTTCCTTTAATTAATAATTATTATTGAAGTCTGTAACGTCCACCATTTTGAAGAAATTTGCGGAAAACTATATTTTTTACTAAATTTTTAAAACTTTGACTCGTTGCGCGACCTCGTAATGTTGACCGATTTTGTTCAAACTTTGTATGTCGTCTTCTTTTATCACCAAGAAACAGAAATCCACAAAGTTGCTAACAATTTCAAACATTTGAAAAATAAGAAAACCCTATATTCACCTCAACTTTATTTTAATTTCATACGATTTAACTTATGAGGATGTTACCCACAAAAAAATAACTATTATGATTCAATTACAGGCTTGTGGGTGTTTGTAACCTTAGCTTCCGTCCATTCGCCCGTTCGATTTGAAAAAAATCCAATCAGGCGTTTCGTCGTTCAATTTTTAGCGTTCGTCCGTTCGTTGAACAAATATCAATTATGTCCTATTTTAAATTTGAAAGAAAAATAAATAAAAAAAATGCTTTTATCCTAGAAGACGCGCAGTAATTTCAATTCCACTTCTTTTTGTAAAAAAAGACGTCTTCACTTTTCTTTTTGAAGTGACATAAGAAACGGATTGAACTTATTTTATAAAAAACGTCCACACTTTTGAAAAAATATAAATTGAACGGACGAAGGCCAACAAACAAACAAAAAATTATTCATTTACATTCCGTTCAGGAGTTCGATTTTGAACGTGCGCTTGCAAACGGCGTTTGTTTTTCCCTTCAATTCACAACCCTGATCAAATGCATTTACTATATTAAGAAACTAATAGATATTAAATAAGTTTATGTATTAGTGTCATATTTATTATTAGCGTAGCAATACCTTTGTTTGTTTTATTATTATACATCATTCGGTTCTTTAATTGTATTACATACAAAATTGACTGCAGATACATTGAGGAGTCTTTCAAGCCACGAGCAGAAACGAACAAACATTTGTGTCTTGCGTGGCATCAAGTTGGCTCTAACAACATTTTTCATCAATTTTTATTTATCCAAGTTGTTTAATAACAAAAACATATATCCTGTCCTAAGTACTTGTATTTTTTGAGGTATAAGAATCAGTTTGAACAAAATGGCAAATAAAATACAGATAATGAGTTATTTTGAGGCCGATAAAAAATTACCTACGCATTTACTAGGGCATAAGAATACTTAGCGTGCGTAAATGTAAAGGAAAGACGTCAAATATTTGCGTACAAAAAGGAAAACAGGAAAAGGAAAAATCATTGCGCATATTATTTTTTGTAGACATAATAGGATTGTTTCTATTTTGTGTTTAAAAAGTTGTTTAAATGCACGCAATATTTAGGCTCAGTATACTATCGCAACCTCTTCAAAAAGATTTAAAATAAATTATAGTATTTATTTATGTATTCTCACGTATTTTCTTAGGTTTATATGTATTTACTTTCCAGTACATATTTTAAAATTTGAACTGTTGAATAAAAATAAATAAATATGGAAGCATGTTGTGTACACGCGGATAATGCATGCAGCTAAAAAATATGCTTGGGGTTTATTCGAGAATAATACTTTCCTCTCATCTTTAATATGTCAGGTTTCTTCTTAAAATCTTTTTAATTGTATGTAAATGTATATTAATTCTTCCTGAAAGGAATTTTTTCATGGATAACTTTTTGCCGTCTTGCGATAATGATAAAACGTTTCTTTTAAAACTTCTGAAAAATCTTGATATTTATTCATATGATTCATCAAATATTAAGTTCGGGTATTTAGATAACATTTAAAAGAGAGTTGAAATGTATTTTTATTTATTTCAGTTGTCATAGAATGTCTCAGAAATTGTGTAACATGCTTGAAATTAGTACATTGACGGGAAAAAAACTAAAATGTCATTAATAGGCAGTGTTGGTCAAATATTACTTTGAAAGTAGTATGTAATATACAACTTTTTACTGCGTAGTAATATATTTTTTAAATATTAGTTATTACTTCTCAAAAGTAATATACTACTTTGAGTAATATACTACTTTGAGTATTATACTACTTGAGTAATACCTATGCTACTTTTTTGAGCATTCCGAAACAATAAGTAAAGGCAATTCAAACAGGATTTGTATCCTCACCAAACCTATGTATATTTTTATAATAATCCTATATATGTAATTGCAATATTATAAAGTGAGCACATGGCTCAAACATGATAAAGTCGGTGAATTCAAAGACTAAATAAATGACTTTTGACATTATGAGAGGCTTAAGTTTAATAATCCAACCCAATTCCTCGGGCCCCACATGTCGATTGAGGCTTTTAAGGTAGAAACCCAACGCCAACCCTAATTAGGAATGAGATGAAACCTAATTTACAATATTATACACCCCAAACCCTCGGTCCCGCCTGCTGACATAGGCTTTTATTTAGGGTTGAAACCCACTGCCAACTCTGTTAGGTATAAAAGGAGTCCTTACTTTCAATCTGATACATCACAAGCCTCGGGTCCCGCCTGCTGATATAGGCTTTTATTTAGGGTTGAAACCAGCCTTGAAAGTAAGCCGGTGCGGGGCGGTGCTGCGTTCCTGTAAAATATTTGGGGCGGTGCGGCGCACCGGTAAGGGTTTATTATGCTGAATAAAATAAAAATACAAAAAATCCAGTAACGCTCGCCTTTTAAGAAGAAAACATATCTAGGCTACCCACAATATGTGATTTTTGACCAGCTCCGATGAAGATAACAGCTTGGCTTGCTTAAAATAGTCAAAGGATCTCCGGCGTGCGCCAGCTTCCAATTGCATCGACGACGCTTTCAAATCCACCCCTTTCAGACCCCCCCAAAAAATATTTGGAAATAATGGTACTAAATTTTAATATTGGGAAAGCCATCCAGTAGCCTATAGGAATAAGTTTTCAAAACGTCTGCAAATATCCCATATATTTGGTCTTTCTATTGGTGCCTTTCTGGAGCTTGCGTTCCGTTTGTTTCCATCTCCTGCCCGCGCTTGCTCCGCAGTTAGTTCTAGTGAATGAAGTCATCTCGACTCTCCCCTTTAAAACTGTGTCAGCGAAATGTTATATCGGCTTTTCAAAAACTGTATGTTTTTGTGATTGGGTGGCATACTGAGACATGTCTTCTACTCAGACAAATAATAAATTCCTTTTCTTCAAATAGACTGTTCACGCTGTTTGTAACGGGGGCACAGCTGAGCCTATGTCCGCTTTAGTGGGCTACAGGACCTCAAGCTTATGATTTAAATGTGAGCATGCTTTGTTAAGTAATCACGCATTTTCCCTAAAAAGTATTCATATGAGCCCTCTCACTCCCTGTAATATTTACATTATCACGTGTTAAAATATTTACAGTTTATCAACTAGACAGCCAATGTATGGGAATGTTTCAGAAGCGTGCTGTGAAGAAAAGCATTGTGATACGGAGAGTTAAAAGAATGCAGAAAAGAATAACCAAGCTATTTAAAAGAAAGGACCGAGTTATTGAAAATGAAAATCAGGAAAAAGTCAGAAAATCAGATGGCTCGCTGCATGCAGTCCCTTGTGCGAAGGCAGTGAATGAGAGTAACGTTGCAGGTGCAGGACCGTCAAAAAATGATGCTGGGCCTGCTGCAAGTATCGCTTACTCCCCTGTTTGGTCGAAGGAGCGATTTGAACAGTTCAGAACAAAAAACGAATGGTTGTATGCCCAAAATGCAGGCTTGTGAACGGAACGCAAAATTGAACGGCGTTCAGCTGAACGAACGTTCAATGAACGGAACGCTGAACGGAACGCAACTTTTTTTTTAACGTTGAACGCAAAAAAAAAGTGTTTTGCGTTCAGCGTTCAATTTTTTCAAACATTTCTTGGACTCTTTTCGGAAAAAACGTCATCACTTTTTTGAAAATTCTTTTCTAAAAAAAACGTCATTACTACGTATTACTTTTTTGAAAATTCTTTTCTAAAAAAAAAAACGTCATCACTTTTTTTGGAAATTGTTTTCTTAAAATAAAAACGTCATCACTACGCAGTACTTTTTTGGGAAATTATTTTCTAAAAAAAAAAACGTCATCACTTTTTCTGGAGATTCTTTTCTAAAAAACAAACGTCGTTACTTTTTTTAATATTTGAACGCTAACGGAACGCTGAACGCAAAAACATTGAACGGAACGCTGAACAGAACGCTAATTTATTTTGAACGCTGAACGCAAAAAAAAGCTGAACGCTCACAAGCCTGCCAAAATGACATGCTTGGCTGCATCTCATGCCGTGATGTTAAGGGCCTTGGTGTCAGCGCATCTCGAGGTGTTAATATCGTAAGCAATTGGGCAGAGGGGAATATCACCCCATGTGGCCATTCAAGGACCGTGCAGCTATCATCTCTCCGCAAAAAAATTCATGAGCACAGAGAATCTGCATCCCACAATGAAGCTGTTAAGATTCTTAAAACTGCACAGAAAGAGATCCTTTAAAGCATGAATGCCACCAGCCAGGAGTCTGCGTTTGAGGCCACTGCCAAAGTGTTCAGGACTGCTTATTTTGTTGCCAAACATGACAAGCCTTTTATAGATTTTGAGAAATTAATTGATCTTCAAGAAGCAAATTCACTCAATTTAGGTCGCATTCTGCACAGCAAGACAGTCTGTTTTGACATAATTGACCATGTATCAACTCAAATGAAACATCAAATTGTGAGAAGGATAATTGAAAATAAAAGTAAAATTACTGTGTTGGCTGATGAGTCAACCAGTGTGGGGCACAAATCGACACTGATTGTGTTTTTAAAGGCCAGCATTGACGGCGAGATGGAGCCCATTGCTTTTCCCTTAGATTTAATTGAGCTGGACAATTTGTCTGCTGCTCACATCAAATGCAAGATAATGCACTGTCTCCTTAACAATGGAGCTCCTGCAGGAGATGTTGATTGGATTTTGCAGTGATGGGGCCAATGTGATGCTGGGAGTGAAGTCAGGCGTTGGGAAGCTGCTCGAAGGTGACTTCCCAAATATAATTTTATGGCACTGTCTGAATCATAGGCTGGAGCTGGCGGTGGCTCAGGCATTGGAAGCCACTGGAGGGACAAAATACTTCCAGGCGTTCCTTGATGCCCTGTATACATTATACAGTCAGTCCCCAAAAAGCATGCGGGAGCTGAGTGATTGGGCCCACAATCTCCAAATCACATTGAGAAGAATTGGAAGAGTTTCAATGTCCGATGGGTGGCTTCCTCATGGCGAGCTGTTAATGCAGTCTGGCATTCCTATGGAGCACTGGCACAGCACTTCTGAGATGCATCAGAAGACAGCACAAAAGATGGCAGAGAGAGAGCCAAATTCCAAGGCTTGCTCTCTAAGTTGTGCTCCATCAACTTTCTGAAAAATCTTGCTCTGATGGCTGATGTTCTGATAGAACTGCAGAACCTCTCTGAGATTCTTCAGAACAGGAGGATCACTCTCCCAAAGGCTCATGACATCATGCTAACATACATCAAGAGGATAGAAAGCCTTATCACATACCCAGGACAACATACAGTTGAGGCAAGTCAGGCCGAGAAAGACATGTAATTCAAGGAAGAAGATTTAAAAGTCGGCAGGTCCCCCATCATTGATGCATCACAGTTCATCCAAGCAGTGGCAGACAGTTTGAATGAGAGGCTCTTCACAACCACAGCCAACAGAGCACAGGCCAGTGTTGCTGCTCAAAGAAAAGAAATTACACCACACTGATGAACCAAATGGCAGTCCTTGACCCAGAGAAATGGGATCATGCCAATCCCAGACATGGAGAGGATGAGGTGAGGGATTTGTGTCATACTCTACATGTAAATGAGAAAACAACACACCTTGGATTTGTTGAATATAAGGCAAGTGGAGGGAGAAGCATTCCAAGCAACATGAAAAAGTTGTGCATAGCAGTAAACACCCTCTCAGTAAGTAATGCAGACTGTGGGAGGGGGTTCAGCGCGATGAACAATATCATTACAGAGTACAGGAGCAACTGACAACCAAAAATGCTGCAAACCTTCTCTTCATCAGTACAGTTGGCCCCCCAACCAACCAGTGGAATCCTTTGCCATATGTAAAGACCTGGCTTGCCAAAGGGAGAAGAGCAGCACATTCCACATCTGGCATGGCTCGCCAGCACCTTGAAGAGGACAACTACTTCAGCCCTGTTTGGAATTTGTTTTTAATATTTTGTTTGGATGGAGGGAATCCACCATTTTGCATGTGGCATGGCTCACCAGCAACCTGAAGATGACAACTAGGCCTACTTGGATTTTATATATATTTTTTTTTGTTTCTACCATTTTGTATTTTTCAGTCAAGTTACTAGGAATGTGTTTTAAATATGTTTGGATTGAGGGAATCCTCCATTTAGAATTATTCATGTGGTTACTTAGATTTCTTAAAATATTATTTTAGTTTTTTTCATCATTTTGAATTTTTCAGTCCAGTTCCAAATGTACTGAAAATAAAGTATTCACAGTAAAATATTATAAACTGAATATTTTGAAATGTCATTTCTTCACATATAACACTTAGGTAGTCCCATAAGAATATTAAAAAGTCATGAAATTGGTGTGACTCGTCTCTGAACCCCCCCCCCCCGGGTAAAAAGGAGTAAAAAAAAATAATACAGTGAGTGAAACACCGGACATTGTAGCACCGGTAAGAAATGAAAACTACTTTCACCCCTGGTGAAACCCACTGCCAACTCTGGTTAGGTATAAAAGGAGCCTTACTTCAATCTGATAACATCCCAAGCCCTCGGGTCCCGCCTGCTGATATAGGCTTTATTTGATTTAGGGTTGAAACCCACCGCCAACTTGGTTAGGTAAAAAGGAGTCTTTTACTTTCAATCTCATACCCCCAAGCCCTCGGGTCCTGCCTGCTGAAATAAGCTTTTATTTAGGGTTGTACCCGCCGCCAAACCTAATTAGTAATTACAATGAGAGGAACCCTAATTTATAATATTACACACCCAGTCCTCGGGTTCCGCTTGACGAATAAGCTATATTTAGTGTTGAAACTTACCGCCAAACCTATTAGGGACCCAATTTTTCATTCAAATTCAGCCCAAGTCCTCATGTCCAACTGTCGATTTAGTCTATTTTGGGTGTCGAAACCTTTATTAGAATGAGAGGGGACCATATAAATATTGTGCAAATTTTAATTAATCCTGATGGGATAGGAGATCGGATGAGGCCGGCATTACGAGAACGAGTTGATCTGAACCCACCTTGGGCACCGAATAAGATCTGGCCTACCGGGGTTCGGTCGCCATTGCTACCATCCGGCTTGCAAAGCATTTCCAGGTTTCCATAGCCACAGCCCGAACTGACATCCCATTAAGGGATGGAAGTCCGGCCTTGTGGAGCAGAGCATCGATCCACACGTGACTGCTAGCCCTTACGCCAAGTAAAGACCTAGCTGCGTTGTTTATGGAAACCTGGATCGATCTTGCAGCCTTCAGTGGACCAGTACGTCGTTTTTTAGTCGAGGTACATTTGTCACCGCGGCAGCGTAGCTGACTCGACCCAGCATAAGACCTGTGGTCAATTGTTGGAAATATACTCCACGTGGGAGGTGGAGCGAAAGACGATTAATCAGCGCCGCACACTGTTTTGCTGACCGCACCAAATTGCCTCATGGGGACTGGTGGAGAAAGCTGCGTCAAACGTGACTCCAAGGAGCTCAATTGTCCTGGATGGCCTCACATCCACTCGGTCTATGGGTATGGTAAATGTTTTGACCTCAGAAGCCTTGGCACTACCACCAATGAGGAGCTACGTCTTGGAGGCGTTCATTTGAGATCATTCCCGTCGCAAAACAATAAAACGCTTCTGCCCTTTCTGTTAGAAGTCTCCCGATGGTGGTGAGGTCGTTTGGCCACAGCCCAGATGCAGGTGTCATCTGCGTATCCGAGTTGTCTTCGTCATGGATGCCCAGACAGGCAGGTATATCTGCAACTATATCTGTAATATTGTAAACTAGAGGCATGTATACACTCAGAGAGTGCAAACCTCCGCCGTCACAGGGTCCTTATGAGCCTTCCGAGGCGGATTTTTCACGACTGGGGCGGCGTAGTAGAGGGACGGGGGAGGGTTCCCCTCGACGGAAATTTCGAGAGGAAGACGGCACCCAATTTCACAGCACAGCAACATCTATTGACAAAGTAGGCTAACTTGAAATATTTATTAGTATTTAGCTCATTTGGCATCTTAAAGAAGCACTCAGAGATGCCAAAATTTAATAACTTGTTCCTTTGGCATTTCCAACAACTCCACAAAGTTTCATTCGAATCCGTTCCGTACTTTTTGAGTTATCCTATTGACAAACCAACCAATCAACCAACGCCAGTGAAAACAATACCTCCTTCGGCGGAGGTAATTAGGTTCCTCTCATTCCTTATTAGGGTTGGCGGTGAGTTTCAATCCTAAAAGCCTCAATCGACATGCGGGGCCGAGGGTTTTGAGGAACTTATTTTCTTTACGATAAAATCCTCCATAAATAACGAAAAGGGTGTTTTGTGTGTTGGGGTCTAATCCCCTGTCTAAATATCAATATTAACGTGCATTCTAATTATATTGGGTGGATTCCACGAACAGGTTTCCCTCGTAATTTGCATAGAAAATTAGTTAATTTGCTTCACATCAGACCAAAATGAAACAAATTTTGTCTTTATTACTTTTAACTATCATTAAGAAGGTTCCTCCAGTCTTACGAGAAAAAAAAGACTAGAAAACTGGATTTTACTCTAATATACTCGGGTTTGACTACAGATAAACGGTAATTTTCTATGTAACAAATATGTAACAAGTCACTATTTCACATGCTTGGAGAAAAATTTATGAAATATAAGAACCTTTTATGACTGAAAATATCTACTAGGACATTGGTAAAGAGGTAGAAAAATAACCACTATGTAGAAATGAATTCAGACTAAAAAATGAGAAAAATTAAGTGCAAGTATTGAGCCGCCTGTTTACGAGCAAATTGGCAGTTTTAAAGGGGCAAGTTAAAAATGAGATTTTTTACACGAAAAGATCTGTGGCAAGGCTAGTTTTCATCTTGTTTGTTAGTATACAATACTAGGTAAACATCGCGCCCAAAAAGACCCAAAGATTCAATGTTTCCCTTTTCAATTATTGAATCCCAAGTGTAGACAGTTATAGACTTTTTCCCTTTTTAGACCCAAATTAATTGTCTTCAGTCTGTCTACCATGTGAAAAAAATATTTTGCCGAAGCATTACATGACGGAATCTTAATTATATTTAAAGTATAAATGAGAATTAGTCTTTCAGAAAATTATTCCTTAAAAAACAATTGATATTGCTACCAAAAATGCTTATCATGAGTTATAGACATTTTCCTTTTTAGACCTTTTTTGAAATTCGCCTACCCTCGCAATAAATGCAAGTTTTAGTGATTCTTTTTAGAAATATGAATGAAAATTTCTCATCTAATATGACCAAATGCCTCACTACGTCTTTTCCAAGTCTTTTCCGTCGCACTAGTGCGCGACTTGTCGCACCAGCACGCGACTTTACAGGTCACTCAGCCTCTTTGCCTTTCACATTTTTTTTCAATTTTCTTAGATTGTAACATCCTAACATTCGAAACCACACTCAAAACCAAAATTTGTAAACGAAAACCTCACACACTATGAAAACAAGGAAATTTTAGCATTGGTTACAGAAGAGAAACCATATATTTACATGATATAATCATTCAGTAAAGCATCAAATTCGCAATCGATAATTTTTAGAACATTCATTTGTTTCCCTTTTCGCAATACTGACGATGTTACAAAATGAAGAGGCGGTGATCGAATGAATGACGAATCAAAGGTCAATATTATGTACCTCAACTTTTACGGACGCAATAAGATCATCAAAACACAATGTATGACAATTTAAGCTAATTTGTATAAAATCTCAATTAACTCGTCAACATAATGCCATTAAGGTTAGCCGAACAATTTTTAGATGTCCCAGACATAATATCACCTGCAGGGAAAACAAAAAAGATGATTAGTAAAGTTTCAAAAATAGTGGTTATGGACCACTCAGGGGAACCTAATTGTGGAATTCACCATTGATAAGCAGGATTATGTCCATTGGGCGACGTCACATACATTCACAGTTCATTAATTTTCATCAAAAATTCCTGTTGAATATTTTTTACGAAAGTAATATGTAACTAGGATATTACATATTACTTGAAAGTAATATCTAATATGTTCGTTTTCTCTAGTAGTCGCAGTAATATAACTAAGTAATATATTACTCGCACGCGCGTTAGGGAACAACACTATTAATAGGCTATCATAACAATATCTTAAAGAGATAAAAAACCCAAAAATATGATTACAAAATCAAAGCATAAAATATTCAAATTACATATATACTTCACAGTTATAATCAAAAGTAATAATTTAAATAGTATAAAAATATTATTAACGGGTTTGAGGTTGTGCGTAGAAAATAAATGAAAATATTTGATATGTTCCGAAGACATCAGACAATCATCCCCGGGTATTTATCCTCCATGCCAATCACCCCCCAATGGCCATGGCACTATAGTACTTTAGATGTCCCACCTTGTGTGAGAGGTTGCGTAATTCAAAATGCGGTTATTTTTCCGCTTTTTAATTAATTTGTTGATCAGTTATTTTTTATGTTTATGTAAACACACTCTGAACACGTTCCCTAGTAATTAAAAATAGTTATCTCCCCACCAGAGTTTAGCTCGTACTGTGTGTAAGTTCTATTATACATATTTCGATAGAATCAAGATTAATTTCTCTTTTTAAATAGTGATTTTTTTACATATGTGTAGGTATCTGTATTCCTACTCTCTACGACATGTTGATGGATGAAGTCTACGAAGCTACAAAGGACGTCATATCTGCCAGGCAATTTCTCCAAATAGAGGATGTCTTCGCTTTTATCCACCTACATGTCCAACATACGAACGTTCAATGTCCTTTGTGAAACATAAAGAAAACGTCATGAAATGGAGATGTGCAACTCATAAGAATAACACATATTAGAAAAGAAGGACTCATCTGGGAAGGATCTCATCTTTCGTATTCTCAAATAATAAAACTTGTGTGTGCCTGGGCTTTAAAAATACCACTTACTACTGTGCCTCATATGCGTATGGAGGAATCCCTCAGCTACCAGTTCTACCTCCCTTTCAGCATGAGGTAGTAAATCACTCACAAACTTTGTCGATCCTGGCACTGGTGCACACACAAATAATGTGGAGTGCTATTGGAAAAATGCCAAGAGAAGATTTAAGTCTATGGCTGGTGTCCATGATACTACATTATCTGGGCACCTCGATGAGTTTAAGTGGAGGGAAAAGTATGGAAGATCGCCGAGGGAAGCTTTTGATAACTTGTTCAACAAATTGCTGAATTATATCAATTTTAATATATTTTCCTTTTTATTCTTGTGGTATTAATGCTATTTTGTTAGTATAAGATATTGTTTGCTGAAATATAAAATTACAGAAAGTTATAAATGCATACACTCAATTATTTTAGAAGCGGAAAAATAACTACGTTTTGAATGACGCAACCTCTCTCACAAGGCGGGACATCTAAAGTACTATAGTGCCGGCCATTTACCCCCCGTTAGTAATATTTATTACTCGTTTATTTAAGCATTTTTTCAAATTTTCATATTTTTTGGGGAGTAGTTTGATGGCAGGAAGATTTGTTTTTAAATGGGGCCAAACAAGATCTTCTTCTTCAATTCGATCCTTTTCGGTAATGAGAAATAGCATCGTTGTTTCAAAGATCTATAAACATTCATATTCAGATCCAACCCATTAGATATAGACCATACCATTTTTTACCCCCTTTATTCTATGAATGTTCACTGACCGTACAACCTTACAACTAGAGATCGTAACCGAGGGGTCTGTTTTTTAATATTTATTTCGAGACCATTCTTCAGTTCCAACTTTTTGAAGAAGGACAATGTAATTTCAATTTTCTTTAATGAGTTGAGCTTCAGAGTTGGCTTCGATCATGAGATATATCTCCATCCTTTCACTTACATTTTTTGTAAGGCATGTAACGCAGATACAAACTCCTTTTGAGTACAATTGGTGCAAATTTATTTATTTAACGTTAAAGCTGAGGGACCTTTAAATAATAATCATCTGATTGGATTTAAAACTGTATAGGAAAAAGTTTTCACTTGACATTAAACACAATTATGCATAATCTAATCGAAGGCTTTAATGAAAACGATAGCTCCTTATCGGCTCTTTTATTTAAAGACTCGACAACAGTAAGAATATTTCTTTATATGTAAGTAATTTTTCTGTTCGAAAGAAATACTTTCTGTTGATTTTGGATTTGATTGTTTAAAAAAGGGTTCTATTTTATGTTAAAACATCAAATATTCAAAGAGTTATTTTTACAGCTTGCAATAAACTTGTGTAGTATTTTTGATAATAAAGGTTGCTCTTCTATCCACATTTATGCCAAGTGATTTTGAGAATCACTCTTCATAGATTATGTAGTAATGAATGTGGAAGGGCTTTCTTGCGTGGAATATATTTTAGTGCAATATCAATAATTTTGTAGTCAAAGGATGGATCAGGTTTATAGTAAACTGTCTTAATATGACATAGTAGTAATGAGAATATCCGTGCCAAGCAAGCTTGTGGGCGCTCGCAACCTTAACGTTCGCCCGTTCGATTTGAAAAAAAATCCGTTTGGCGTTCGTCCGTTCGTTGAAAAAAAACAATTATTTCATATTTGAAAAATTCATTATTTAAAAATTTTCTCGCTTTTATCCTAGAATGACTCGCAGTAATTTCAATTCCACTTCTTTTTGTAAAAAAGACGTTTTCACTTTTTTTTTCTTGAGGGGCATAAGAAACATTTATTGACCTTTTTATAAAAACGTCCACACTTATTAAAACAATATAAATTGATCGGACGAATGCCAACAAAAAAAATCCGTTTGTCCGTTCATTTATATTCCGTTCAGGCGTTCGATTTTGAACGTGCGTTCGCAAACGGCGTTCGTTTTTCACTCAATCCACAACCCTGGTGCCAAGTCGATTCTTGATGATCTTTTTCCACAGCTCAAGAAACTGAATCCTCGACACAGAAAAACTTTGTGACGTCTACCAAAAATAGTTTACATATCAGATCTTTGAGGGAAGCTGAGTTGGAATAATTGATCTGAAGTTTATATATGTGTACGTTAAGATCAACAATCGGCAATAAAGTAAGATTGTGAAATCTCTCTGCATCGAAAATTGATTAAAGATTGACAACGATCAGGAAAAGTTTCACAATCACTTTTCTCTTCCTATATTACTGTATTGACAACACGTTTTTTTAACTGCATGCTTTAGCTCTTGACTATTTCTATTAAAATTAAATCCCTTACATAATAGAAATGTCACATCCAAGGATATACATTGAAATTCCTTTCGAAGAAATATAATCATTATATATATATATATATATCTATATATATATATATATATATATATATATATATATATAATATATATATATATATAATATATAAGTAATTTAATCGCATACATTTAATGATCAAGAATTCATACTTTTAGGTTTATATAATTTAGAGCTGATGGTTGTAGCTCTGTAAATAGGTATTGACATTAGTTATTTTAAGCTACTCTTGAGTATATTTTAAACCCAATTGTTATCTTAACATGTGTTCTGCCTGTGAAGAATGCAATATATTATAATATTATGCCATATTCAAAAATAACTATTCTACTAAAGTCACAGCTTTATTTTTCGACATGAAATGAAGAGTGTGATGACGTCACACCACTCCCCATATTTCATGATATCAAAATATGAAGTCTCACTTTCTCTTTAGTTTTTCTCTCACTATATTCCTCCAACAATGGAGAGCTAACAATTATCTCTATATTCAGAACTACCAGCTGTTGCCTCGGCGCTGTATATTGCTTCTTTGGCGCCATCTAATGCACAGTCATTCTAATAAAGTTGTTTTTTTAACCATTCAATTCCTGATTGTTATGAACACGAAAATATAAATTAAAATGGTTATTTTTTACACTTTGCTAATCCCTTATAACGAAATATCACACTATATTTTTTTGTATGTGTTCACGTAATATTATGTACACAAAAATGCATCATGAGCATTTATTTGAAATATTTACTTAATAGTTTGATAAGGCTAATTCAAATTATTATTTGTTCTTGCAAATTTTCTTAAATATTTCATAAATATCTATGAATGAATTCTTTTGTTTGTAGTCTATTGTAATTGGAGAAGGAGGAGTGTTTGTGTGAAACACATCAAAGTATGTTATCACATTCAATGAGTTTTTTTAAACTAATAAAAACATTATAATATATAAAAAATGGCGGGAAATATACAATTCCAAGAGGCTTTATTATTGATTATAGATAATTTTGAACTATAATTTTTATATATGTTTTACACAACTATTCAAAAGAGTTTTTTTTTTTTGTTTCTTATATTTGTTATATATGTGCATTTATGATTATAGTCAATATCTAAATAAAAGCTTTTATTGCCGAAAAATATATATGTAAACAAAAACGCTCTAAAGTTTAAGTTTTGCATCTGCAGGGTCTCTTAATCGTTTACTGTTTGAAATTGTATAATCTTTTATCGAATCTTTTTAGACTCTTCCTTCCTCGTATTAGTTCAATTGAACCGTTATTACTTACAATTTCATTGGTTTTAATGAATGAAATGTACCATTTTTTGTGTGCACCAAAAATTATGTCCATATCCTTTAATTGGAAGCTCGCATGAACGCATGTGAAGCTCAATGTCTTCAGACCAACAAAAGTACTCCTCGATGTATGCACCAGAAATAAAATAATTATGATTGTTTGGCAAGCAAAATGATAAACAGATTTTTTAGCTGGTCTTTGATGGAGGAGACTTTTCTTTAGCTCTATGATCTTTTCCACCTCTTACAACTTGCGTAAATATTCATCTGATTTCAGTGCTGATTTCCTGATGTATAAATATAGATTGATCAAAATATGTACTGATTACAGGGGGCCAACAAAAATCAACAATTTTTTTAGGTCGGACTAATTTTCATTAATTCTTATAGATTTTTATCCACTGATTCCGAATATGGTATTCATTTTTCAAAGTTAGTGATAAATTCAGAGCTAAATGGATTTCTAATTTTTCAGCACTTTTTCGATTCAGAGTCATTATTGACTTTCAAGGACTGAGTTAGAAAAAAATAAAAATACGTATTATTTACCATAATTTGGGGGATTTTGAACTATAATTGACATAAAAAAGAGACTATTTATCTAAAATTGCAAAAATAAAATCATTCTATGTCATTATATATCCAGTTTATATGAGAAATAGTATCTGTACAATACTTAGATATATTCCACTCAAAAACTTGCCTACCTATGTATTTGGTCCATTTCTTCCATGAGTCATAAGTTTCCTTTTCTACCTTGGTCCATTCCTTCCTGGTCCATTTCTTCCAAGTCCATATTTTCCTGGTCCATTCTTCCTAATATCTGTTTACCTACGTTGTGACGTCAGTTTCTCTCTCTGTTTCTATCTCACTGGGTGACTTATGAATTTCTCTAAAAAGGGCAAAATGGAGAGGATTTAAAAAATATCCATTTGCTATTTTGATTAAAATAGGGCATTTTATGGAACACCAAGCATATCAAATTAAGCTTGATATTTTTTCTTCATATCATATAAATTTTAATCATGTAGACATTTTTAGTGAGGAACGTGAGTCTCTAGTAAAACCCTTCATTTTTCGTACTAAATGACAAATATTTTAAAGTCTAAATGTGCCAGAGACAAAGTAAAAATTGAAATGAGTACTTTGATCTAAGTCTATCAAATCATTGTTTTTTATTTTTCTATACTTCAGTCCTTGAATGTCAATAATGGCTCTGAATCGAAAAAGGCTGAAAAATTTGAAATCCATTTAGCTCTGAATTTATCACTAACTTTGAAAAATGAATACCATATTCGGAATCAGTGGAAAAACTCTTTAAGAATTAGTGAAAATTAGTCCGACCTAAATTTGGCTGTTGCCCAGTGTTATCGTTTATAATTTATTCAGATCATTTATTTCTTCAGGAATTCAGCCCTCCTATTTTTCATAACTTTATTGTTCTTAATTATAACGTTTCTATGAGGGTTACCTAAGCTATACCACATTTTGTTGTGTGATGAGATCAATACATATTACATAGTGCGAAGAGCAAAGTTGAAACCTCGTTGGACGCTGAGTCATGGGGCTATTAAGCTTAAAAAGCTTGTAGGTTCATTTGAGTTACATCAAGTAATTTTGTATTTAACACCGATGTACCCCGACCTAAGATATCAAGTTGCATTTATACATGCCTATGTTGTATTCCAGGGCTAAATATCCCCTTGGAGTTCATGTTAGACAGTCAAACCTGAGGCCGTCATATAGAAGGCTTATAATACTTATTTTTTTCTATGACGATTTTTTTATGGTCGCTATATACAGTTTTGAGTGAAGTTATTAATATTTTCAAAGTTGTTTTGTACCAGGGCCCTGGCCTTTAAAAAATCCTATGTTTTATCGTCGTCATAGTCGTAGATCCAATGAATAATATATTGGGAATATAACAAATCCAGGAATTTTATAAAATTGAAGAAGTTTTCTTCGTGTATTTGAATTACAATAACACTAAATAGTTGATATTTATCAATGGAGAAGAAAATGTTTCTTCCTTTTTCTTTTATTGTTCATGTAAACAATCTTATTGCATTTTTTTACAAAATTATAATAAACGATGATCATGCTTTATTTTAAAACAAGGAATTTACCAAGATAACTGATAATCTGATTAAAAATATATCGAAAATATTTTCCACTTTTTTGGTTATTGGCTTCGATGGAATTGCCGATAAGCATTGAATCCATAAAATTATTCCATAAAATCGGGATATTTTTAATGTAGTTTCTTGGAAAGAGACTGTGTTCTTATTATTGAGAGTTGATCTGGCTTCCATCTAGCTTAATCCCTTTCTATCCCCCAAATATCGCACTTTTTTGAAGTAAGATTAAAAATAATTGGGTTTAAAAACCCATCAATTTTTCCGATATTTTATCATAAACCTATTTCTATGTGCCGGACCTTCTGTATCATGTATTCCACAGGAATGATTAGGGATTCGTGGTGTCGTTAACTACATTCCATGCAGAGACTGCGACGAGTTAT
The DNA here is from genome assembly GCA_013387185.1 of Caligus rogercresseyi. NCBI lineage: Eukaryota > Metazoa > Arthropoda > Copepoda > Siphonostomatoida > Caligidae > Caligus > Caligus rogercresseyi. The sequence continues at coordinate 34,234,930 of CP045890.1, forward strand.
TTAGGGAAGGTAAGTTAGCTATTATTCTTGAGCAGTATCCTTGAAAAAATGAATAAGTATTATAACATTAAAATCATTAAGGGAGTAGGATAGATCAGTGGAAGCGTGTTATACTCTCATTGTTTAGAGCGAAGGTTCGACTCGTGAGAGGACCCTCATAAAAAATCCTAGTTCGATGAACTAATTTATACGCTATAATGCTACTAATATCCATACGGATCTTTTCAAATAAGCATACAATATATATTCAATCAAACATAGGACTCGTCAGGCCAGCCTTTTTGCTGAGGAGATTATGAGGGTCGGACTTTTCCGATTTAAGCTCTCCAAGTTAGATCCTTGCTCCACTCATGGTGGTGACAACTCAGGCCACTAAGGGGCTCGTTTTCAACTTTTGCCTTGTGTGAGGCCCAGACAGTGATCCATCTTTTCCTTATCATTATTGATCGTACACCTCTTTCTAGAGAGAAAAGCTCGGAGAGACAAAAATTGTGCCAATCCGTCTCCTCAGGTCTACTAGCACATTTGTGGTGATCAATGAATAAAAAGGCTCAGTTATACACATTTAGTTGATATATATGTATATATATATATATCATATTTATCAAATAATCTTTTAGGAAATAAGACTGTTAATGAACTTTATTATTGTATTCTATTAACTAAGTGTATATTAACAATTTTTTCTTCTTTATTCACAGTTTATGTTTCCAATGTATATGTAATACTTATATTTTAGATATGTTTTATTTATATGTATATATTGTATACCTATGCCATCACTTTTTTTCTCTAAATAAACTCACTTCAACACTTGTCAGATCATCAAATAGACAAACACAGATGGGCGTCTAACGTGAAGTATGGGTGTTTAAACAGAGCCATCTGGTATGAATCGGTCTTCAAATATGCTTTCCTGATACGCAACCTAGAGATAATGTATTCCTGAAAAAAATGTTATCCATGACTTACTATTTTGGTATTGTTTGTGCCTAATGCCCTGGTGCTCATACTCACGACTTATGACCAGGTTCGCCGGATGCCTTAACAAGTGGTAGTTGTTGTGACCAAGAGTCCTCACGGCTGTATGACCTAGTAATACAATAAGAGGCAAGAGGTATGCAGAATTTGTGTAAGCAATTAAGTGCCGTTCCAGGCTCTTATCTTTCTCTCTATGTCACTTTCTGTATTAAACCTAATGATTATTGTAAGTGAAGAGGGAAACTTTTCTTTTTAACATACACGATAGAGAATAGAGACCGGGATTTGGCTCTAAAATAATGTGGTAATAGGAACTTCCGGCGCCCCTGCTAAGAGTGTTGCTTAAAATTAAAGTCGTTTTTTTTTCATTAATCCATCTTTTAGAACCCTATAATTTGTAGAAGGCATAAAAGGATAGGATTTAGAGGCCACAGTTAACCAACCCCCATTGCATACGAACCCTGCAAATATTATATATATATATAACCTGCTTCAATGGTTACTCAAAGAACCTCAAAAATTGTTATTATTTTATTTGATAATTAAGTATTATATAAATATGTCGTCATTATATGTAATGTATGTATCGTTCATCTCCTAAGAATACATTTTAAATTATAATATTTTGTCCACACATATTTCCTTAAGTGTGTATGTACTTTTATAAATTTTAGAAATTAACTGTTGAATAAATAAAAGAGTTGCAGTTATCGACAAGTGGCGCTACACATAGAAGGAGTATGATGATTATATTTTCTTCTGCAGGGAAAAATTGGGTGGCGCACTCGGCAAGGGAACACTATAGTCATAGACCGGTATCATAGGCTGACGCAGGGGGGGGGGGGGGCAGAACTCATGTAAACAAAGAAGGATATTTCCAATAAAAAAATGTGACGTCATCACAGCTACGATTTGCCTATGTATCTAAACCTCTAGGACAACTAAGCTAAGAACGTAAAGGCTCTCAAAAGAATAACGTCCGGAGGCTCCCTCCCGCCACGAGCCACCCGGGACGCACAGCTTCAGCATCAAGGAGGAAGTGGAGTCCTGAACACCGTACGGGACTCTGAGGCCTTTGGCTGGTAGCCCGCATGCATCTAGGAGCTCCGGAGCAACGTGGCCGTCCTCTGCAGCTCCGCCTCCGCCGGAGAGCTCCCGGGTTCAAATTTTTATTTCCTTTTGAAATTAATCACTGTTTTTAAAGTACCTTTGATTATATTTAATAACAAATAGCTACTGTGACGTCATCTGTGACGTTTCAGGTTTTTCTTTTCTAATGAGAGGAATCTAAACATTGCGTTCTGCGCATCTTGTATTATCTATTATCTTTGGGCCTGACGTTATTATATATAATTTTTACTAAGCTGCAACATTTATTACTAGCATCGCACTATACTGTGGTCCATTTTGATGCTTTTAAATGTGTACTCGACCAGTTAAGTACATTCAAGTAGTGCCATACTTACTTATATTAGTGACTATATAATTTATATATTATATATACATACAACTTAATGATATGATATAGTCCAAAGATCTATCTCATATATGTAAAATACACCTAAAGGCATCTTAGTAATGTATATAAAAATGGATTATCTTTAGAATATCAACTCCTTTTCAAAGTATGATATTGTACACCAGGTAGCTGTATATCTGAATATAAAGTTTAGGGAAATGGGATAGTTATGCAAATTAA
>CP045890.1:34246043-34267211 GCA_013387185.1 Caligus rogercresseyi
CTGTACATATAAACGAAATATTCGTCTTCAAGCAAACATTGTATCGGTCGAAGAAAAATTCTTTTAGTCTGTATAACATTTCACCAATTATGCTACCTTGGGTAGAAACATGTTTTGACGTCTCTAAACGTCTTGAAAAAAAAAAGCCTCTATCTATGTTTCTACCGTAAATGCTTCCAGTGTTAACGTGCCGGTAACTATTCTGTATTTAAACCATAGTAGTTTATCCAAGAGAGTTCTGAATTAAGACTTTTTTAAATAGCTGTAACAGTTGCTTTTATTCCAAATTCTTGTCTCCTTCTACAATCTGGCCCAGGTATTGTTTTTTCTCCCGACTTATCAACGAGACATTCCCTTATTGTTTAGTTACTGCTGTTGGTGGAGAAGTTGTAAAACATGTCTATTACAAGTTCATAATTGATGCATTTCACATCCTAGCAACGTACCTTATGGCGCCAGAAAAGCGTGTCTATTCTCTGGCATGAACATTTCCCGGGGAAGGGGGGCATCAATTATGAATAGCACTCCTTCCCCCGGTGCTTCATGTTCTTTCTTGCTTCATCCCCTTAAGGATAGCATGCTGTGACGCCAGGAGGTTAGCGTGGCTGCTCTCTGAATATGAGCATTACGCGGGAAAGAGTGGGCGGTTATTCTTTTTATATATAATTTAATTTCAATTATCATATATCTACATAAAGCGAACACCTGACCCCAAATCAGTTCGATTTCTTTTTATTAAAAAGTATTTCATATATCGCCGGTTGGCGATCACAGGGTTGTCTTGGGATCTAATTGAGTATACAGTCCATCTGTTTTTACAATCATTAAACAAGCCATTCGTCTCGTCTTACTGGGCCTACATTCTTTAGTCATTGTCGAATCCTTGATTGGACTCATAAATTTTATTATTCAAGAAATCTGTCGATAACTGGAATGTCATTCTGACTATCGGACGTAGACAAAGAAAGAAACAGTGTTATCAAATTTTAAATATCATGTTAATTATTGAGTTTGCGAGAACCATTTTTTCTATATCCTTAGTCATCGAGGTATCCTTCCTACATCGTCTGCAACTATTACGAAGAATTTTCGACATAAATGCACTGAATATTCGTAAAACTCATAAATCAAACCTACTTCCAAGTTAACTGGGTGACGAGTAAAAGTCTTGGGCATTGAATATCACAGTTCGGTGGGGAAGATTCGAACGTCACTGGAAGACTAATATGGTTTCATTATGAACTTGAGTGTATTTTCGGACCATCAGTTCTGATATTATGGACAATGCATTTCGAAAATGTTAAACAGTATTACTCGCCTCAAAAGCCTACAGGATTTTTCAAAACATTGTCTCGATACATATACGTAGCTGCATTTTTTGATGTCATAGATTTACACGGATTTTTCCAATTTAATTGATGTTTCACTATTTATTCACTTTTTCAGATATTTTCTCTTAGATTTTACAACAATAACAATGAAAGTTTGTTTTAAATATTTGATTATATTACTTGATTCAATAATAACTCTTTGAGGGTCAAGACACTCAGGATTGTATTTAATATTCAATGGGAATTGTCGCGGGACATTTTGTATGAAAACGAATATTATTAAAACATACTGTGAATTTAGTTTTAATTTTAAGGTTTCTATATTTTTATAGCCGTTTATTATTAGAAATAGTTTAGTAAGTTTTAATATGCAAAATGTTTCTATGACACAGGTAGGAAACTGATACAATAAGAATGAAACATACATGACGCCAGAACATTTATATAACACTAAGCGTGCTAGATTGTTACTTTAAATATTTTATAATAATCAAGATATTTTTAAGAATTTTGAAAAATTTTGTTGAAAAATCGTTTTATTCGATAAGACATATGAGAATAATATATAATCTTGAGATCTTGATAACTATATATATATATATCGAAAAGAGCGCCTAAAAAACAACGAAAATGACACAAAATATCCTAATTAGATTCCTTCTGGATACCAATCAACCAAATCATCCATGTAACAACATCAAAAAATATATTCAAATCGTATTTTATATAAAAATAATAAACTCAACAAAACACATTCATTATGTACAATAATCACATGCCAATAAACGAATAATGCCCTCTGTGACGTAATTGGAAAGGATTATTGTATAAAATATTTTTTGACAAACTTTATTTTTATATTGAAATTGGAAATTACAAATGAATTGCCGATCTATAAAGTCCTAAGCTAAAGAAAATGTTTGCTGACTCAGTTGGGCGTTTATTAATTGTCATGTCAATGGACATTTATCATTTCAACTCGTGTTGTTTAAGCTTCATTATATCTTGCGATAAGGGGTTTGCATTCAGCTCTTGATAAATGAGTCAGCAAGGAGCTGGCGTGATGGAGGGTTTTTATTGCTTAGTTACTCATATTACTTTGCAAGGAGTTTGCGTTAAGCGATTACTATCATTATAAAACTACACCTCAAAAGAACCTGATAGTATGTGCAAATAGTTTAAAAGGATCTTAAATCATACGATATAGTAGAGATAGAGAAAAATTGTTGTTTCCGCAAACTCTTTCATTAACATGATTTTTTAAAAATTCGGTTATACTGTTTTCTTTCTTTATTTACCACCAATAACGGAGTAATTAATTTATCAGCAGATATGACCATAGAGATAAAAGATATAGAGAGCTTATTCCCTTTAACAGCAGAGAACATCATTCATTTATTTTAAACAAACTAAACTTGACCTGTTTATTCTACTGCTTGCTGATCACATCTGATCCTATTAATATCTCTTAATTGGCCCACGAGCCGCCTTCTCCCTCGGTAGTCACTTCTTTGCAATCATGGATCAGAACATAGAGATATAGCCCTCTTATTCCGTTCAATAGCAGAGAACATCGTTCAACTGTTGCCTGTGCCCGAAAGGGGTGGAGTGGCCACCAGGAGTACCGGACTATTCCCGGTGGGCCGCTGGCCTCAAGAAACATAAACGGCCGTTGACAGCCTCCCAATGGCATATTGAGGCCTGTATAAGGCCGGCGAGGGCATAATTGTCCCGGTGGATAAATTCTTCCCACTCCGTTCCTGGTGCCCAATATAAAGAAAGTAATGTGTACTACGTCATCGCAGGTTGATCATAGAGATAAAAAGGTTTGTTTATATTGGACAATATGGCGTATTTCTCTGAAGAATCCAATAAGCTCTCTATGTCTTTATATTTCTATGATATGAACAAACAAAATAAATATTATACATTTTTTGCCTTGAATATAAGAGTTGCTTTGTTCATTTGATATTAAAATGTGGAATAAAGGAGTCTATTTTAAGGATTCGACAATGACGTCATGGATAAAGGGCATGAAGAAGAGAACATTTTTGTATGCCAAAATGATTTCTTATCTGTGATTAATGTTGACGACTATCTAACAAGGCGGAATGAAGTGATACTTTGTAGCATAAGGGCAACTTTTTTTAAATCCCTCTTCTTTTCTTCCAACCAATCACTTTTCAAGAAGCCTTTTCTATATCTCTAATCATAGGTAGGGCTTTGAATTAGGTTACAATTTTTTAAAATGTGTGCTCCATGATCGATTGTGAATTTGGGCATGCCCTTAACCAGGGAATACTATAACCTGGAATAGGAACTCCCTCTTTTTATATAAAAGTTTAACTACCTTTGTCTTTGCCCTTTTCTTTCCTATTAGTACTTTCTCCCTTTTCTTTTTACGAAGTTAGTTAAACTTTGACATAAAAGGAGGGACTTCCCTATTCCAGATTATTGTATTCCCTGTCTTAAACTTGCATGTTCCTGTAAACGGTGTATTGAATGAGCACGAAAAAGTGCATAGTCGACACGACTTCTCATTTTAGAAAAAGACTTCGTAAGTAAAAAAAATAATAGTGTAAATAGGCACCTGCGGTGAGGCACAGGAAGGTGAGGCGGCACTGACGTCATCAAACAGATTTACACAAAAGAAGATTTACAAAATCCTGGTCTTGTAAATCTAGTGAGGACGTCATATTTACACGTCACTGTTTTTCTATTCTTTAGGAGGAACCCTGATATGAAGAATAGAAGGACTCAAGTTGTTTATTATAATGCAATAATACAAATAACAACATTTAAAAGTGTTATTAGGCAATTTAAAAATGGAAAGTTTTGTTCCTCTCGTTCAAAAATCCTGTGGAATAAGTAACTCTGGACCATCGAGATAAAATATATAGAGAGCTATCCCTTCAATAGCAAGAAACATCATTCATTTATATTTAAACAAACTAAACTTGACTTGTTTTTCTACTGCTTGCTGTCACATCTGATCCTTTAATATCTCTTAATTGGCACACGAGCCGCCTTCTCCCTCGGTAGTCACTTCTTTGCAATCATTGGACCAAATAGAGATATAAAGATAAAAAATGGGAAAAGCCATAGGGATATAAAGATATAGAGAGCTTATTCCCTTCAATAGCAGAGGAACAACGTTCAGCTGTATTCTGTGTTTCAAAATAACAAAGTAATGTGTACTACGTCATCGTAAGCTGATCATAGAGATATAATCTATGACTATGATCAGCTTACGATCACGTAGTACAATTACTTTGTTTATATTGGACACAAAAATACAGCTGAACGATGTTTCTCTGCTATTGAAGGAATAAGCTCTTTATATATTTATGTCTCTATGCTCTGGACACAGGAGGGAACTCCGTATTAAAGTTCATCCTCCAGAATACAACAAATAAAGCTGTTTAATATAACCAACAGCTTATTAATAATAGAAAAAAGGGAGAGGTTTGTAATTAATGTGATACTATAATAAAAGATATGCCAGAGAGATACAAGAAAGATGTCTCTATGATTTCTAATCGACAGCTGTTTTTCTCTTTCTATGTCAGGTTGGGTATAAAGTAATCCCTTGTCAATTAATTGAATAATAATGCTTGAGAAGAATATTCTTTCTTCACATTTTACAATTGGAGTCTCGTGTTTCTCATGTGAGCAAAAAAAACCACTTATGTTATTCCATTAATTCACGAGAGAGGTATAGAGAATACCGAGTGCTGTAGCAACGTATGGTAGTTCTGAATACCAGGGGATTTGTTGCTCTCAATTGTTGGAGGGTGGAAAGAATGACAGAAAGAACTACTATAGGTTGTTTCGACACTCTGTATTTTCTATGGCAGGAGGGCTGATTTTTTAATGTCTTATTTCCTTCTTTGGTTTCATCAACAGATCATTGGCCAACTCCCAAAGCGAATTCCCTTAGTTGTCTGGTTTTCTTTGAAAATACTTTTTGATTTGAATCAATGCCGATCAAAAACAAATAAAAAATATTACTAAAACTTGCAACATCTTCAATTATTTTATCTTGTCAATATTAATTTTTTAAAGCGAACAAATTGATCTTTAACGTTATTTGGAGCAATTTTACTGGGCATGGTTAGCTTTTGTCTTTGCATTGAGCATTTCTATACAAAAGACAAATGAATGATATCCGATTTTACCTGGGATTTTCCGGGAATGTTCACTTTAACCTAAAATTACATCTTGGTCCCTCTGACTTATCCATAGAAAGGTTGATCAATGGATAACTATGTTTTTAGGAGAATCAGAGGACTGAACAAGCAATGATTTTATAGTATATTTTTTTCCGGGAACCCTCTTAGAAACATTTCTTATTAACCCTAAATTATTCATATAAAATTTGCCAAAATACAACTCTCCATTATAAAGAAATCTTACAAAGGTTTTTAAAATCTTTTTTCTAATATTTCTATTTACAAACATTCTTAAAGAACATTATATTTTTGCATAAAACATAATCTGTTTAACAGATTTTTATTACTTTAAAAAGTTTCCAAATTTTGAAAATGTAAACTAAGGCTTAGATATATGAATTCAATATATTGTCTTACCCTGACGCACAACTTCCGGCGCCTAGACCTCCTTTATTGGCACATTCTCCCGTGGTGTAACAGGTTCCATTCCGACTGGTGCTCCCAGATGTGGTACTGTAAAATAAATTTAGAAAGCCTTCCTTTATATCAACAAAGAACTAAATATGAAGAAGAAAATAAATATTGTTTGTTTCCTGCTGGATGAAATACTTTAATAATTATAAAATCAAAGAGTATATATTTAAAGTATACATTCCCAAGGAGAGGTGGTTTAATAAGCAGGCTTTTCTATGATACAGCGACCTAGATTTATCCAAAAGAGATATAAAGACAAAGAGAGAGCTTATTGGATTCTTCAGAGAAATATGTCATTGTGCCCAATATAAACTAATTTTGGCACTTTTCAAAAATATTGACCAACGTTTGAGGTTGCGTGATAAATTTTAAAGTTCCAATTGCAAAAGATATCACTATAAAAATAAGAGAGATGTCAAGAGCCTATTGGGAACATAGAGATATAAAGATATAGAGAGCTGATTGGATTCTTGGGAGGAATACGTCAGTATGTCCACAACATAGAGATAAAAAGATATAGAGAGTTTATTCCTTTCATCATTCATAGATTCTATCTCTACGATCAGCTTACGATGACGTAGATCAAATTACTTTGTTTATTCTGAACATACAGAAACAACAGAACGCTGTTTCTCTGCAATTGGGGAATCAGCTCTTTATATCTTATATCTCTATGATTGGGAATCATTAGGGTTGTTTTCTGTAAAGGCATAAACGCCCTAAGGAAACGACTAACATCATAGACTGTCGATAAATTGCACCATAAAATGATGACAGCCTCTTCCTTTCTAGCTCTTATTTTTACAGTGGTAGCTTTTGCTATTGGAACTTTAAAATATACATATCGCACAACCTTTGGTAGATATTCTTAAAAAGTGCCCAAATTTTTCTATTTCTATGATCAACTTACGATGACGTAGATCAAATTACTTTGTTTAGGCGACAGCTGAACGATGTTTTTCTGCTATTAAAAGGAATAAGATCTTATATCTTTATATCTCTATGGATTTATCACTCAGATTTACCGAATCAGGATTCAGTCCCATTACTGTGATGGGTTCTTGCTTCTTAATCGGAGTGATGAATTTAGTACCTCACCTCACAACACGTATCTAAATGCAGCCTAGGGGCCCAAAGCGTGAAGCGGCCCTTGATTTTTAAATGAAATTAAAGCACATTTTGCTTATTTAAAAGGAAAAAAAACTTTTAAATGTATATTAAAGTGTTCTTTCAGCAACAAAAAAATATTTACAAACAATTTTCATGATTTTTTTCCTCCAGCATTACATAGATCACTGATAGGGGCAACCCTACCAACTAGACAAAACTGGATCAATTGTAATGGAGATCATTCACTCATGGGTCACTTAACTCTTTACTTTATATTATCAATAATAATGAGTAACAGGGCCCGAAAATGGATATTTTTCGAGGGCCTAAAAGATCGTTACTAATTATTGAATTATGAATCGTTGCGATAAACTCGATGCATGATTGCCAAAGCTTTGTAACCTAGATTTTTATCTTATACACGGCCTTCAACATTTATTTCTCCTTAAAAAAAGATTATGTAGAATAATAAAACTTTAGGATACAACACTGACCACTATAATAATTGAGTTTGAGCACCTGTGTATATAGATAACAGTTGCTCATAACACAGGATTTACGAATGTAATTTAATAAAACCAGCCAACATAATAATTGGATATTCAACAAAGAGGAAGAAAATTACTCGACTTACAGATCTCTTTGATGACGTATAGCGACTTAAACTGGCGGTCCATCTTGGTGATGACGCAATTTAGTAGACCAAGAATAGAAACAAAGAAAGCGACGTCATTGGTGATTACTCTTGTCATTTCTCTTTTTTTTTATTAAAAATAGATACATGGATTGATTGTTCTCAAGGAATAAGAAGTATTATTTCCTTCACTTCATTGATTGCTTGATTTTAGGAACTTATATTTCGTATTAAAAGTGACATAAGATGTCTGCAACAGCTGCTGTGTCGAATACTCTTATTCTTAATTTTATTGACTCAATTGTGCATTAGTCGGGTTCGTGGGATAAGGTAATAATGGAATATATAAATATACAAACCTGGAAATGGTGCTTGTACTTCGGCAGCCTTCATTCTTGAACTGTACAATGGAAAAGAGGGAGAGAACTGGAAATAAATGAATGAAATATTATTCTTTCAATACTAAGTAAGAGAAACATCGCCCACTTACATTTTCCGTCTCTGTTCCGAGATGCATCCGATGAGTTGGAATCCCTTGGAAGACCCCCAAGGATAAGACAAATCCCGAGAAGAAGAGATTGAAGAGGTGAGGGCTGCATTATCCAATTCTGTAAATCCAAGTGAACCCTTGATTGAGATGTTTCAAGAAAGGATGGCTTCCATGATCTATATATCTGCTGTACTCATGATTTTTTGGTGTGTGTGAATAAAAAGGTATTCGGAGAAAGAAAAAAACGATATCACATGATTTGCAGAAAAGTACAAAAGAGTTTTCCCCCACTGAGAAGTTATAATGTTTTTTATGTCTTTATTCATATAATAATGGTTTAATGAATAAAAAACCTGAATGATTTAGCAAAAACATTAATTTTACTGATGCAATGGAAAAGTAATGATTATCGTGAAAGTGATTTCACAGCAGAAATAGCCATGAAGGCTGAGCTTTTCAAATATACGATATCAGAGTTTTGCTGAAACCTCTTTGAGAAGCATCATGTCGGTTAACAACTATATCTTTAGTCTTGTACTTTTTATTAATTATATGCGCTAAGAGGCTCGAAGAGCCATCTACCAGGGAAGGAAGACTCCGTAAGTATAGATTAGCGACAGGCAAATGCGGTGAAGCTATGGAAGGGAAGGCAGTGACGTCATCACTCGGATTTATAAACATTAGCCCTACACAGTGAGAGTTCTCAATCATTGTAAATGTCTGATGATGCCAGTGCCTCGCTTTCCATAGCCTATACACGCATGCTGGTAGCGATCAGTACCGTCGCCATGGTAAGAAATAGAGGTCGATCGATAGTGGATTTTTTACGGCTGATATAACATCGATAGTTTTCTTTTAAAAAGTCGATTTCCTACTAATCCATCGATAGTTTCTCCTATTCAACCTTTCTCAGCAGTTACCTGTATATAGCGACCACTCCTCCATAGAGACAACCCAAATTTTGTCTGCAGAAGAACAAAATAGTACTTTTGTGACTAATGACCTTATTATTGTGAGAACGCTTCCATTCAATCAACACACTCCCTCACAGTAATTAAAATAAACTATATGTTTCAAATTTATTTTGCTGTACATTATTTGAGATTTTAGAATAATTTATTTTTATGAGGTATTATTTTTCGACAACACAAAAGTATCAGCCTTTAGCTTTTTGACCTTCTGAGAAAGGGGAAGGCTCTATTTTCTTTCCATTTGTGGTAATGCCAAAGTGATTTATTTCATCAATGTATTCGAATATAAGATCTCCGAATACACCCATAATGAAATAATTTCACATTGTAAAGTGGTCAAAGATATAATGCTCCCTCAATATTAATCGTCAATTAATTATCTGCATCAAAAAGCTATATCATAATAATGAAATGTTATTTTTTATTCTGCTGTAAGGATTTGATATTGTAAAAGAAACATAAAAGAATAAATAGCAACTTATACAAATTAAACAACAACATTTTACCTTATAATATAAATAAAATTCCCCCTCTGACAAGACAAATACTTCCTTAGAGATTTTTCCCCTGGGCGGCGGTGCTGATAAATTAAGGATAAAGGAGAAAGCGCGCGAATATTTTGAAGGTATTAATCGACAAATCTTTCAAGTCCCTGTTTTTCAGGTTGTGAGGTATGTATAAAAACTTAAAATTTCCATGAGATACCTTTGAACTTCTTATTTTTTAAAGGTTTCGTAATGAGGTTGCAATGGAGGCTCCAAAAATGGAATTTGCTACACATCCGCCGAGTGTGCAACTCGAGGAGGAACCAATGGAGGGGCTTGTGCCAGTGGCTTCGGAGTTTGCTGCACTTGTAAGTAAAAAAAATATAAATATATATATATATATAAATTGTATTAATTTGGGATTCTCTTCCTTTCTTTTACAGTTACTGCCGATGTGGTGAAACGTCGCAAGAAAACTGTACTTACTTCGAGTCCGTTGGAAACGAACAAGGATCATGCAGTCTTAAGATTTGTAAATGCGATGACAGCGTTTGTCAAGTAAGATTTTTTTAAGTTCCTGGTTTATAATTAGGGCTGAAAATTATAAGTCCCGGCCCGGTCCGGGTCCCGACGAGAAAAGTGTCGTTTCCTGATATATATTATATATATATATATATATATATATATATATATATATATATATATATAATATATATATATATATATATATATATATATTATATATATATATATATAATCTATATACATATATATATATATATATATATATATAATATATAATATATAGATATAATATAAAGAATTACCATTCAACATTAAAAAAGTATATTAAGTTACTTAAGGATAAATTGTTTATTGGTATTGTTGCCCTCAATTTATCTAATTTAGTTGGACATATATTTAAAAGTATAGTATTAGAATTATAAATAATGTAACTTTATATGATGCGTCCATTCAATAAAAAATAAAATATTATAAAGAGATTATGCATGGTTAAATTACAGCAAATATAACTTTAAGATAAATGCCAAATATTAGCATTCTTATCGTATTTAACTTATTGCAGCTTCGGGAAACATTTTGATCAAAAGTTTTTGGACATTAAAGATATTTTTAAGTTTAATTCCCCCTCTCTAATATAAATTTATAAATGGCTTCTAGAACTATATGGACCTGAATTTCGATAGACTAACTTATTGCTAAAATACCTATCTACATATAAAATTTTGATGTTAGTTCCATCAAATCTTATATATATTAAAACAAAAAAAATTGTTTTTCAACACAGTTATAGACAAAAAAAATTATAAATGTCATAATCATAGATAATATAGAGTACCTAAGTAAATTTTTTATTTTTTTAATTTTGCATCTATAAATACCTAATTTTCATACATTGATTTATATATATAATATATATATAATACATCAACTTTGCCTAAGTCGAAATTGCATAAGTCGAAAAGTCGCCTAACTCGAATATAATCAAAAGTCCCATTTTTTATCCATTGACATGTGTGTAATATAAATAGTACAAGTCGATATTTCTCCTAAGTCGAACAGATATTTGACAGTAATACATACATAAACACAAGGTAGTTAAAAGTATAAGCAAGAAAATAAACTTTGCATAAGTCGAAGAGAGTGCTCACTTTCTAAAACACAGCCCTCATGCACTGCGCCTACCGTTCACACTGTGTATTATAAGGAAGCAGACACAGATGATTTGCGACTGCATGTGAGCGGTGCACACACACACGGCCTACCTGTATATCGAATTTTTCTTCGACTTAGCAATCAAAATTTGTAACTCGAATTTCGCCTAAGTCGATTGTTTTCGCACAGTCCCCAGAGAATCGACTTAGGTGAAGTGACTGATATATATATAATATATAGGGCTGTATATATTTTTCATATATTATGTATGTTCCTATGTTTGTCAAATTGTTTGAAATGTTAGCAACATTGTTGATTCCTGTTTGTGTGATAAAAGAAGACGACATACTAAGTTTGAACAAAATCGGTCAACATTACGAGGTCGCACAACGAGGTCAAAGTTTTAAAAATTTGTCAAAATGCTAGAGGGATAGAAAGAGAAAGAAAAAAAGAGGGAGAGAAGTGAGCAAAATACTCTCTCTTCTTTTTTTCTTTCTCTTTCTATCCAGCTAACAGTAACAGCAGTTACCAAGTGGTAATTGTATATTCTCATATCAAAAGATCATTTTTTGGAGAGAGTACGTGCAAAAATGTATTTGCTTATATCTCTTAAAGTATAGCGATTTTTAGAACACCAAACATATCAAATGAAAGCTTGGTAAACCAGCTTTAATATTTTGGTATACTAAATCATGTCAATTTAATAAGTAGAGAGTTATATGTACATTTAAAAAAGCATATCTCGCGTACAAAATGACGCATATAATGGATTATAAATGCGTCAGAGACAAAGTAAAATTTTGAGAGGATACCTTGACGCAAATCTAAGAAACACATTATTATTTATTTTTTCATAATCGATTTCTTATAGGTCAATACAGGCTCTGAATCATATGATGTAAACTCAGATTGTACTGAATTCTGAATTGATAGAATGCAACCAAGGTCATTTTTGGATTTATCATCTAAAGTTTTACTAAACTTAAAAATACTATTTTACTCTGAAGCGAAAAAGTCATCTTCTACAGGCGAGTGAAGTTATTGATACAAAAAAGCTATGAAATATGCTAACATACACACTCCATTTTTTCTTTGTTTTACTGAAAACTTTGTTTTATTAAAAAACATCAAACATACGTCTGGTAGTAAATTAGATTTCCTTTAAATTAATAATTATTATTGAAGTCTGTAACGTCCACCATTTTCAAAAAAATTGCGGAAAACTATATTTTTACTATTTTTTTAAAACTTTGACCTCGTTGCGCGAACTCGTAATGTTGACCGATTTTGTTCAAACTTTGTATGTCGTCTTCTTTTATCACCAAGAAACAGAAAATCCACAATGTTGCTAACATTTCAAACATTTGAAAAATAAGAACAGCCCTAATTATATATATATATATATATATATATAGATATATATATATATATATATATATATGATATATATTATATATATAATGGTGATTCTAATTTCACGTATTTGGATTTGAGAGTTGGGCTCCCCATAGGATTTTACTTTAGTTCATAGAGATCTCAAAAAAGTACTCAAAAGTTATGTAGTAAAATGATGTAGTATTATTTTTCGCCATTCGATCGCCTCTAATGTCCTCAATATAAATGCTATTTTCAAACAATCTGGTTGCAAAATGGGGTAAGATAGCAAGAATTCCATTCTATTTCTATTGAGGCCTATTTTAATTCAGGCATGTTTATTTTCTCCACTTAGCTTCGACTGGATTTTCAATCTTTCATGATCGCTGGTCCTCAACCCTCACGGACACCATTGGCAAATCAGCATTCGGTATCGTTGCTGCTATGGGAGAAGTAGAGGTCTCAGATCAAACCCAATGTAACATGGACAATTTTTCAGTGACAAATCCCGGAGGAACCACTCCTCCCGTTATTTGTGGCCTCAACACCGGAGAACACAGTAAGATTCATTCTTATGGTTTTATGACAAGAACAAGAATAAAATATATACTAATAAGATGAGTATTCCGTTCTTTCGTTTCCCTGACCAATCCAAACGATACATAAGGTCTTGACAAAAAAAATTGTGAATAATTATATGGGCTAGGGAGTGTTTAAATAATGCACAATCACGAAAAATTCATTATTGCCATGTTGATTTTATTTGCCAAAATGTTTTTTGCAATTTCTTAAAATCGAAATCGAAGGACTTTTTGGTGGTCAAGTGTGTTTGAACTAATTGATGTTTTTAGGAAAATTCCTTTTATTTATGTTTTTTTATGCGAAAAAGACGTTTTCTACGATTTCATGATAACGGCACGTTAGATTTGGACAAAATTATATGTGGAGGATTTTGGTTTGCTATTATTTTTTTGTATTGGGTATATATATATATAGCGAAAATGGGATTTTTCCCATTTGTGTCTTCTTTGGTGACAAAAACGAACGAAGAACGACAACAAATTAACTATAATTCAACAAGTGATATATATATATATATATATATATATATATAATAATAATAACAACAATTCGTTTATTTCTTTGTTCGGTCCTCTTTATCTCTTAAACGATTCTAGGGAATTCACCCCCGGACTAGCACCACACTACAATACCCCCCCGGACATTTAACCCCCCCCCCCGTTAGTTATATTTATTATCTCTTAAAGTCCACTTATGAAGTTAACTATGTTTTCTAGCTATTAACAAAGGTGACGTCACTGGTTAGCATACAGTCCCAGTTCTTTATAATTGGAATCTGTATAAATTAAACGTGCATAAATTAGCAAATTTCGTGTCTTAGATCTGGGCTATTTTTGTACAACTTGGCAATCATACAGTTTGTAACCTATCAACTCAAGATATCTTATTTATCTCATAAAGGTCCTAATCTATTTTCTAAGATGTCATTAAGGAACCACTTGTCCTAAATCGAAGACTATGATCATTGGAGAAAGTGACTATTTGACAATCAAAAACTCATCATCTTAAATAAGTTGACATATAAATTTTATTCTCAATTTATTATTTTCATTTCTTAACAACCGAAAACATGTTCCTGTGGCTTTTTTTATGATAACTAAGTACCCATTAGTCTTTGCAAGCAGCGGAAAAGTAGATCAAGAAAGTGGTTCACCTGTGACGTCACTTTTGTTATAGCTAGAAAACATAGCTAACTTCATAAGTGGACTTTAAGAGATAAAAAATATTACTTAGGGAGTAAATACCCGGTGGGTGGTTGTCCTTTTACGCTCGCAAACACTTATATATTGATCAACTTTTCAATGGATAAGTTGGACGTGCTAAAGAAATTTTAGGTCAAAGTGGACATTCTCAGAAAATCCCAGGCAACTTGGCTGGCATCAAAGTCAATTAAAATCAGGCTTGTGAACGGAACGCAAATGAACGCGTTCAGCTGAACGCACGTTCAATGAACGGAACGCAACATTTTTTTTAACGTTGAACGCAAAAAAAAGAGTTTTGAGTTCAGCGTTCAATTTTTCCAAACATTTCTTGGACTTTTTTCGGAAAAAACGTCATCACTACGCATTACTTTTTTGGAAATTCTTTTTCTAAAAAAACGTCCTCACTACGCATTACTTTTTTTTGGAAATTCTTTTAAAAAAAAACGTCATCACTACGCATTACTTTTTTTGGACATTCAAAACGTCAACACTACGCATAACTTTTTTTGGAAATTATTTTCTAAAAAAAACCGTCATCACTTTTCTGGAGATTCTTTAAAAAAAGAAAACGTCGTCACTTTTTAAATATTTGAACTCTGAACGCTAACGGAACGCTGAACGCAAAAACATTGAACGGAACGCTATTTTTTTTTAACGCTGAACGGAACGCTGAATGCAAAAAAGCTGAACGCTCACAAGCCTGATTAAAATATATGTCTTCTTTATTGGTCAGACCTTTTATTTAAACAATTATATCCTTTATGATCTATATGGATCGATTTATTTACAGTATTTGTAAGTATATGAATAAGCAGGTTAGCACTAAAATATCTGCATGGAAACTAGAAATCTCTTTTTAATTAGTTGCATCAATAGACATAGAGAAAAGGTTGCCCTCAATAAAGTGAAAAATACTTGGGGATATTTTCTCAAATCACCTATGTTTACAAATTTAGGTTGTTGTGATGACGTCTCACACAGGCTGCCAACTGCATTCTGGAAGAGTATTAATATAGCCAACCTATTAAGGAAAAGAAAGAGAGAAAGAAGAGGAAAGAGTGATTGACGTCACAAATCAACTATCGAACGTTATCCTATTGTTGTTCATTTCTCCGAGCCCTTTTAACTTTGAGCATTGTTCTTATTTTCATTATCTGATACATCAATAAAGGATTGAGTTATGTATATTTAAATAAATCTCATAATAGGAATATTTTAATATAGGAATAATCAGTTTATTCATAGGTAATTAAAAATAATAATACAGAGGATAAATATAGAGTTTGTAACAGCATGAGGATGGCGGGAAAGGAAAAGATGAAGCCTGAGGATAAAAATAAGGTTAGATTTTATTGAAACTAAGTATAAAAAAATAACAATTAACATTTATTCGTTAACGCGAAACCAGGAAGACAGATGCAGTAAAATTTTAATAACGTATTAGCAGAAACCGTTAACATATGAAGTTAAAAGGGGCTGGAGAAAGAACAACAATAGGGATAACGTTCGATAGTTGATTTGTGACGTCAATCACTCTTTCCTCTTCTTTCTCTTTCTTTTCCTTTTCTTTAATAGGTTGGCTATATTAATACTCTTCCAGGAATACAGTTGGCAGCTTGTGTGAGACGTCATCACAACAAGCTAAATTTGTAAACATAGGTGATTTGAGAAAATATCCCCAAATACTTAATTGGTAATTTTAAAACACTGTTTTCTAAATTTTTCTACGTCTGATAGTGGGTGTTAATTGATTTATTAACTTATATGAGCAAACACAAATAAACTTTTTTTTCTTAAGTACAAAGCAGTTTCTTTCAATTAATATGAATAATGAAATAGGAGGAAATAATTCAAAGGATTCACCAATGGCGTCATGAAGAAGAGACAATTAGTATTTTGAAGGATGAATTTCTTCTCTCTGAATTGATGCTTCACTTTTCAAAGAGTGAGGTTAATCTTTATTACATAATGCCAACTGCTTTTTACTATTTCCTTTTATTCAACCATTCACGTTCAAAGAATGAAGCCTTTTTCTCATCCTTATTGCATCCATATTGACGTTCCACTCTCAGGGGCAAGTAAGTGCGGTGAGGCTTTGGAAGGATCGTCAACTCATATATATGATAAATCAGACCAATGACGTCATGCTCTCATTTTCCGATGCCCCAACGCACGTGCCTTCTCGTGAGGCGAGTCTTAATCCCTCAACAAGCCTTACGCTCCCATTTCTTCATTTCTCGTTATTAGTGTACGTGGATGCCTCAGAGGCCTGTAACGACTTGGTCTTCCAGTTCGGAGGTGGGTCGCCCGGCACGCCCAGCGTCCAGCGTCAATGGTCTATCAAAGTATCCCAAATAAGGAACGGGGACATAAGCATGGCACCAAAGGGATGCACGCAATATTTCACAGGAACCAAAGGCGTGGTTCGATCCTACAATTTCCAAGGGAAAACACATTTAGCTCGACAAAATCAAAACATTTGTATTAGACGAGAGCGAGGAATGTGCAGGTAAATACTCAATTCATCAACCTATATTATAATAGCTGGATACTCCAATGAGAAGACAACCATTCTAAACTTGAAAAATATTTGATGCAGGGATTCTCAAACTTTTAGTGCTTTTAAGATGTTAAACGACCTGCACTCTCCTACCTCATATTGATTATGAGTAGCATAATAACATGCCTCTCTGAGAAGATTCTCTTCTTGCAGTCGGACATAAAGTCCATTTTGCGCATTTATACTTTTCTGATTGCATTTGACAATCCTATGAGATATCTCGAGACCCCAAGGTTTGAGAATGACTGCTTTAATGGCAAAGAATGCCAATGCCATAAAACTATGTAGAGTTACGCAATAAGCTTGCACGGTTGGAACGACAGTTGATTGCAAAGAGCATATATATATAGAGGTCTAGCTTCAGGCAAGCGCTATTGGTTAATTATGTTAAACATCGACCACTTGAGGGCGCTCCTATTTACAGAAAGATAAATATATAAAAAAAACTAAAGAATTAGTTCATGATCCTGGAGGTTGGGAGATGTAAATGCCTAATTTTATTCCGTATAATTAATATACATCTTATTAAAAAAATTCGTGATTTAAAAAAATTAAAAAATTCCTTGAATAAATTGGATATCAGTAATACAGCTAAGCGTTGGAATGAATTTTGTTTATATATATATATATATTTGATGAAATGATAATGAATAAGTATCAAGAAATAAACAAAGGCTTATTGTAATAGTAATCCTCGACCGCATGACGGCGCCACCATCACCATTCGCCACAAAATCTTGTAGCTGGGTCTCTAGTTATATATGCTCTTTGGTTGATTGTACAGCTGTTGTTGTGTTTATGGCTCAAAACATTCGAAGATTATGAAAACTACTTATAATTTAATATACTTTATATCATATTAATATTGATTTTAAAGGAATTATAATTCAAATATACAATATCTTGTATATTTGACCTTAATATTTATTTGCCTGCTATAGCTTATATAATTAAATTATCTGGCCTTGTAATCTTATAGAATTATCTTCAATATCCGAGCCCTATACTTATATGGCTCTCGTTCAATATAATCCTAAATGTTTTTGTTATAAATTAAGTGATGTCAAATTATATTTCTTTACATCTTTTAAAAATTATGCTTATTTCTCTACGAAAACGTCACAAGATATTATAATTTCTCCCTTTTCTATTCTTTCAAAATTAGTTTACTCCTCAATGCATAACAAGAATCCGTTCATCGACTTTAAGAAACTATATTTAGGTGCATAAGATGGTTCCCATCAAGTTATTATGATTGAACATTTATCTTCTTCTCTTTCGTTTAGTACATGCAGTTTTATGATAGGTTAGCTTTTAAAAACCGTTTAGAATAAAATATTTTAATATTTTTAGGATATGTTGGGCTGCAACGGGAGAAAAGGACTTTCAGCTCTCAGGTAAGTGATGAATCTCATGTTAATGCAGAGAATACTACAAATTACAATACTTATAGCCAAGTTATTCTAAATCAGAAACATTTCTATGGATCGAGCAATATCTTTTGATTAATAGTATCTTAGTCTTTCGTTCAAACCAGATGAAATAAAGATTGAGAAAAAAGGGGGAAAAGCCATGGGGAATAAAAGATATAAAGAGCTATTCCCTTCAATAGCAGAGGAACAAGTTCAGCTGTATTCTGTGTGTTCAAAATAAACAAAGTAATTTGATCTACGTCATCATAAGCTGATCATAGAGATAGATTCTATTTCTACGATCAGGTTACGATGACGTAGATCAAATTACTTTGTTTATATTGGACACAAAAATACAGATGAAGGAATAAGCTCTCTATATCTTTTTATCTCTACGGAAAAAACATACACAGAGTAAACTATTGACGTTATGTTTTGGTGGGAGAGGTTGGGAGAGAAGTTAGCTTAATCATATCGACAGATAAAAAGAAAGATGTTCATTAGACTTGCTTAAATTTAGTACTTGCTTTAAAAAATATTCAGGTAACACGACATTCCACACCGCGACACTTCTACCGCGACATTCATACCGGTACATTTATACCACGACATTTCATACCGCATAGTTTATATTAATAAACTATGCGGTATGAAATGTCCATTTACTACGACACTTCATCGCGTGTAAATATGATTTTATAACCAAAACAATAATTTTGGCAGAAACAGTTGACAATCCTAATCATGACGTCATAAGAGGAAAACATTAGAAACAGACGTATATATTGTTATAATTGGAGATGGAAAGTTGAGGGATATTTTGGGCGTGTGAAAGGGAGAAAGTTCTGTATCCCTGTAGCATATACATAGAACAGAAGCAAAAAACAGATTCAAATATAAAATAAATACCTTCCGTCTGGCCGACTTGGCCTGCTTCATAAATGAAATAAATATTCCTCAAGAGAGGAGAGAGAATAGTGATAACAAGGAGCTTGAACTCAATTGCACCCTTCAGACATTCTCCCTTTCACACGCCCTTTTTTTGGTTATAAAATCATATTTACACGCGATGAAATGTCGCGGTATGAAATGTCGTGGTATGAAGTGTCGCGGTGATAAATGTTACACACCAATATTCAAATAGATGATTTTATGGTTCTACAAGGCTTAAAAATCGAAGGATTTTTTTTTAAATTTGGGCCTCCGGAATGCCTTCCGCATGAGCTGTTTAGGGCGGCGCCAATGAAAACGGAGTTTTATGATGATCTAGTGTCGAAAGAAGATTTACAAAAAAAAATGTATAATGGGTATAAAAACTAAAACATACTTTATTTTAAAAAAAATCATTTTTTGATGTTTATATAGGAACCGAATACATATGTAGATACGTATGCTGTAAGAGAGCATGTACGTCGATTACTATATCTATTGCAAAGGGAAAAAAATATTTTTAAAATCTACATAAATCTTACCTATTTTCTTAGATAGTTATTAATCATATAAAAAATGTTACAATGTATGTATATGATACCCACCAATTGCTCAGTCTAAATTACTTACTTTTAGACCTATAAATAAAGGAAGCTGATGCAATAAAAGGGATGCCTATTTTGTGGTAGGTTTGTATGTAACGGGCCCTGCTGTAATTTTTTTCTGGTTTCTTCATTGACATTCTTGGATGTATTTTCCATTTTATTTAAAGAAATTTAAAAAAGATTAATAGATCGACAATTTTATTCATAATTTCTACAAAAGTTAAAAATATATGCACACAAATGCAAAGTAAAAATAATTCCATGAAAACATTTTTGTTTGAAATCGGTGATCTCAAATTATATTCTTATCCTCTGTGACAGCTGCAAGTCTTTTCTTTGGATATAGAAAGGAGGAAAAAGACGCACTATAAGCAAGGTTATGTACTTGATATGTCATAGAGATATCTCTATGGAATTGTTTCAACAATAAAACCTGAGAAATAATGGTACACTAAACCTGTTCAAATTAGCATTTTTCTTTAAAAACATTCAAATAGATGATTTTCTGGTTCTCCAAGGCTTAAATAATCGACAGGGAAAATATTTTAAAATTGGGGCCCTGAAAATTGAGTTTTTATGATGATCTAGTAGTCGGAAGGAAAATGATTTCTGTTGTATAAACCAGGAGAGAGTAAGTTAGAATTATTTTTCCATTCCGATAGACTGATTCAAGGATATCAAGTAGCCAATTTAGTCTCTCCTGATACATTTTAAAAAAAAATATTACATGAATCTCAACTCAAGAAAACCTCAATATATATGTATTTTCTAGCATATTTCATTTATGTAGATATTAGCTTTATTAATGCAATGGATATTTCCAGGCGTTCTTATTGAGTTTGTTATCCATTTATTCGAACATAATTTTGATAAAAGATATGAAACGTTCCTTTCATAATAAAATGTTGTAGCGCGAGGGAGGAGGAGAAATGACAACTCAATGGTGTGTGAGAGAGTTGTTTATTGAGCTCTGCCTGCGCTATATAGCCGCAGGCAAGGTACCTAAGATAAGAACCTGCTGAGGTGTGAGATAAAGAGTGGTAGGTTGAACTGCTGTTACTAAGAGGTCAATCCGATACAATGTAATATTTTTACATTAAAGCACATTTTAGTTGATTGTTGCATATATTGAGATATGTGAAGAAGAAGTAGTACTATT
>CP045890.1:34267311-34289926 GCA_013387185.1 Caligus rogercresseyi
TAAACCAAGAAAATATAAAAGAACTAGAAGCGCAACGCGTCTGCCGAAGGAAAACATGAACAACAGAAGAGAAGAAAAACTTAGTAACCATAATGAAGAGAGAAACTGAGATTTTTATGTAGTACGATTTTAAAAGATTCGCTATATTTTTTTAACTATTAGTCCTATAATAATTTTTGTAAAATAGAAAATATTATTGATATATTTAGTGAAATCATGGTACAATTTTAAAGATATATATTATTGTATAAATATATTTGCATAACATAAATAAACATGAGAATAACAATGTGATAGGTTTTTAATAATATTAATGAATACTTTTACTGTCCTTTGAATAATACTGTTTTATCATGACTTTTCTTATGTAGTCGGAGGGTAATTTTATATTCGTCACTCTTCCTTGATGATAAAGTCTTATTCGGGAATAAGTTGCTGCCAAATATTTTATTAATTTATAAACGTGATTGTTTGTTGGGCTAACATCTAGCATATGTTCATTAAGATCATAAAAACCTACCGTTGTTTTTCACAAATGTTTGCAAAACTTGGGTTGCAATATGCAAGTGAATTTTATCTTTCTTTAATAAAGCAGCTTTGCCAATTATTAAAAAGTGACAAAAGACTCTTTCCACTTCTTGACACACAGTTATTGCATCTTGTGATGGATAAATTAGGCCTCCCACATCTTTCTTTTTAATTAAAGCCAAATTGAAATGATTTTGCTCAAATGGATCGGTTAAAACTGTTTTACAAGGAACACAAGATATGGTCTGCTGCAATTTGTGAATTACAAATCCAGCAATGTAACTAATAACAGCTGCCTTAAAAGACGATAGAGTAGGAGGTAGAGAGGTGGTATCTCGCAGTAGTCGTGGTCCTCCAAATTGAAGAGCAATCCAATTGCTTTTCTCTAGATATGGCCTCAGAGTCAACAACCCTGTGATCTCCTGGAGAAAGTATTACCACATCATCAACAGTCAAACAATTCACCTTTTACTTCCTGATGAACAAGAAGTTTTCTATAGCTTGTATGATATGATGATTTGTACCTTCAAAGACCTGATCTCCTTTTTATATAAAGAACTGTGAGTTTGAACGATTCGAAGTTTATTAGCCATGTACTCAATCGTTTTTGCATTCTCGATGGATTTCCTTTTGCAAGTACTTTCATCACCAACAGAGTAACAATGATCGAGAATAATATTTTGTTGAAGGATTTGCATTTCTTCTTCACTCCTCTTTCGCTTCATATGCCTTTCCTTTTCCCCTCATTTTCTTTGCCCATTCATTAGACCTAAGGTCAGAAAGAAATAATAGAATCGTACATACATTCATTCTATGTAAATATAATTACTGATCATACTGATCGAAGAGCACTTATATGCGGAGCAACTTGGCATTTTTAATCAATAAATATAACGCTGATCTAAAAACAAGGTCTGTATAATAAGGTCTGGGCAATACAAAAACAATCATGTAAACCTAGCAGTATAACTACTCCATGACGTCACTGGAGACGAATATATATATACATATATAATTAATATTTATATAAATATTTATTTTATTTATTTATACAAACACACACATACATATATGTATATATTTTATAGATAGATAGATTGATTTATATAATAGAGAGATAAATATAATCGTTCTCCAGTGACGTCATTGAGTAGTCACACTGCTACATGTTTATTTTTGTATTGCCCAGACCTTATTATACAGACCTTGATCTGAATATAGGAGAGTCACACTTATACTGAAATGGTTCTTACTTAATTTGTTTACATTTTTGTGAATCTTATGAGGTCAGCTGTGTAACTCTATTGAAGGCAACACAGCCAATACTCCTTTCCAGCCTGTATTGCGCTTCTAGTTCTTTTATATTTTCTTTGGGTTTAACTGAAAAGGGGTTTTGCAAGTTTTTTAATGTACGGAGCATGTATCTCGTTATTATGAATGAGAACACTGAAGAAAGAAGTCCTTCATGCTCTCTGCTCAGACTTGTGCATATCTGCACTCGGTTCTATTTTAATTGGTTTGTGCGTTGCCTTTATTGTTAGTAACATCTCTGTTCGTTAATCGTACTCTTGTTCCGTAGATCAAGTCTAACTTGTATTCCGTTCTCGAACATTGTTATAGAGGTAAACGCATTTTAAAATAAGTTATTAATAAGATATAAGGAAGAAATGGACGAGTAAGATGAGGCTTTAAAAATAAATGAACCATATAAATGACCCAAGATAGAAAAGAAGATGATAACGTATGGAAAATATGGAACAAACGAAAAATTTACCCATAATCATTTAAATATAATAGCTAAAATAAAAAATTTTTGCCACTATTTACTCATTTTTCTGATATATGGTATTTGATCAAAACTTAGTTGTATTCCACTGAAATCTTACTACTGCCATGTATTGGAATATATATATATTAAATGTAGTGATGGGTCACGAGTAAAACTCGTTTTTTAATACTCGAGTTTTATTTAGTAAGTAAAAAAGTCTTCAAATACTCGACTCGTACATGAAATCGACGAGCTTTTACTCGTTACTCGGAAAAAAAAACTCGTTCCTCGGAAACAAACTCGTTACCCACGTGTAAATTTATAATTCAACGAAAAACTCGTCCCTTCAAATAATATGTCTGGACCAATCAAGAGCTTCAAAAGGCATTGATTCTTATAATAATAGTAATGAGACGGTCTTATAATGGTACTTTATGTAATAATACGTTATAATTTATTGTTTTAAATAGATTTTACTGTCCTTTACTAATCATCCTAGCTTCATAAAAATAATATAAACAATACATCATCTAAAAGTCAGGAAACGACCAGGATATGTTTTTTCGCCGGGATCCGGCCGGGATCCGGCCGGGACTTTAATATATTCGTTCCTTTATAATTCTGAAAGAGACGACATTAAAAAAAAACTACATTATTTTTAAAAATTAAAAAAGAAAGTAGAAACAAAATTAAATATATTTTTGAAATATTAAGAATTCTTTTCTAAAAAAACGTCCTCACTTTCAGAATGACGAGGGAACGATATATTAAAGTCCCGTCCCGCTGATTTTTAGACACCGGGACGGAACGTTCAAAAAACAGCCGGGCCGGGTACCCGGTCGTTTCCTGATATAATTATATATATATAATATTTGAGCTGTGAATAAAAAAAATTCTCCCTTTTTATACGCATATATAATAATAATGTTTTTGGAATGTCTTTTCTTTTCAAGCTACTGCAAATGGAACAATCCAGAAGAAGAATCTTCAGTCCCATAAAAATTACTTGGAAACGTGACTAATTATCTACAAAAGCTTCAATCTAGTGTCCGAGGGGATTTTTTCCTATCCACTAGTCTTAATCAAGACAATTTTGTTCAAAATATACAATGATAATGAAACAAGTATTTCAACGAACCAGAAGTTTGTTTCGAAGGACTGAATATTGATTTAGAATTTGATATCAAGTAATTTATGAAAAAATATCACTTCTAGCTCAAAAAACTGTAAATCCTAAAAAAATATCAATTATATTAAAACTGAGTGCGAGGGATAAATTTTAGAATCTTACAAAATAAAGGACTTAAACCCCATTTTTTTAAATGAGCAAGAACTCCCGAACTGCATAGAACTTCTATATCGTATGTATGATTATTTCATATCAATCAGGATGTTAAAGGATGATCTAAAAAATACAAATATTACAGGGAGTATCAAATTTTCTTCCTTTTCATATATATTAAATAAAAAAGCTCCTACAAGTAACGAGTTTTTTTGCGATTTTAAATTTTACCCGAGTTACGAGTAAAAACTCGTAAATACTCGAGTAATTTTTCTTACTACTCGCCCAAGCTCGAGTAGTAAATTTAAGCTCGTGACCCATCACTATATAAATATATCTAACAGACTTGTTGATTTATCGTTCATTTGTTGTCGCTCGCAAACGATGAACGACGAACGACAAAGTTTTTGACGAAAGACAAACGATAAGGAAAATTCCTTATCGTTCGTTGTTCGTTTTTGGCGCCAAAAAAACAAAGATTTTTAATATTCATGGAACAAATTTCTTTCTAAAAAAAAAGTCATCACTTTTTTCAGATATTTCTTTCTAAAAAACGTCATCACTTTTTTAAGAAATTTCTTTTTAAAAAAGAAATGGCGAACGACAAACGAATGATGAATGACGAACCATACTTTTGGCGAACGACAATATATATATATATATATATCCGAGCTGCGATTACCGAATGTTAATCGGTATCGATACTACCAACGGTAGATTTCAAGTGTCGAACCGATTATACGATATTCGGTAGAAACTACCGAATACTCAAAAAGGAAAGGAAGAATATTTCTTTACTGGACAAGAGATATAAGTGGGAGACTTTTGTGGTCTTACTTGAAGATCCTAAGGACAGTTCTTTTCGTATGGAAGGAGTAAAGCATATTGACAAATACGATATAGCTATACTCTTGGATTTAAGGAACATGAAATCTGGGGGCCAATCCTCAATCGGATGGAATCAAGCTGCTTTTTATACAAAGTTCCCTATTGACATTAGGACTAGACTTGAAGATCTGAAGAAGGTTCATTCCTATGAAGTTAAAAATGTTGTTGGAAACCTTATTAATGTTAACTTAAGATTAAAAGGACTGGAGAAAATCAACCTAGAAACAAAAAAGAAGGTTACCATTACTATGGTTAACACGTTCAAAAGAATTAATGAAGAAAAGGCGGCAAATTGGTTCGCACAATTTGGAAAGAGTGGTTAATCATTATCCTCAAAAAAAATCCAAGTAATGAAATGGCGGAGTCAAAGTATAAAGAATATAAAGATATTAGGATGGACGGGGATTACGTCGTAGAAGTTATTGCAGATCCGGCAACAATTCCACAACTGGCTCCCTTTGAAGGATCCGTGATAAAACTCAAATTTAAAGGTGCTAAGCTCCAATGTCAAAATTGTTTTGGTTTGGGTCATACAAAAGTCGGATTCAATAAGACCAGACTTAGTATCCATGACTACTCAATTGCCTTGAAACAAGCCATTTCGAAAACTTTCTCGAAGTGTGACAAAGAAAACACTTCCTCTGGTACAGGGTTAGATGTTACCATTGAATCCCCTATTGATTCCACTTCCGTCGTTGGTACAAACAACAACAATCAGCAACGTGTTTACAATCCTGCATCCAATATCTTCCAAAAAACTACCATTGTTTTTTTTACGGGAGATGGTAGCCACCGTGGCATCCTCTCTTTAGTATCTAAAAGGATTCAAGAACCAATAATAGTTAAGCAACATTCAGGTGAATCAAAATGGCACAAGGTTTTTGTTCCTACTAAAAGCGGGGACTTCTATTTCATAAACGTTTATGGCCCTAAAAAGAAGTGTTCGTCCTTTTTCCAGGCAATCATTAATTCCTGTAAAAATGACATCTATCCTCATTTAGTATTTGGCGACTTCAACACTGACATAAGCAAATTAGCCTACCCAAATAGAAAAATATGGTCAAAGTTAATCATTGAATTGGAACATGTCGATGCCATCAAAAATTAAATCCCGAAGACAACGTGTCTTGGCGATCAGGAAACAAAACATCGCGCATTGATTTGGCCTTGGCTTCCCCTTCTGTTTTATCCCTGTTCAAGAATGATTTTTACCGTCCTCATCCCAGCTCCGATCACAAAGCCATAGAAATCGACCTACAATATTTTAAGCCCAAGAACCGTTTTAGAATCCCTAGATTTTTAGTATCAGATTACTCTTTTATCAGGAAACTAAAATTTTACTTAACTAAGCGTTTTAACCCCTCTTTTAATGCAAAGAAAAACTACCCTATTCTTTTAAGCACTATAAAAACTTTGACGTCTCATGTTATTCTACAAAGAAACTAAGCAACTTTAACGCTCCAAAAAGAAGTAGAAGAGATTTTAAACAATAGTTCGCAATTTATTCGTTCAATCACTTTAGACACCGTTCACTTATTTCGACTCTCTGAAATCAAGGAAATGGAATTCAAAATTAAGGTTGAACTGGAAAAAAGTGCGAATATAAGATTAAAAAAACTTTTTCAAAAGAAAACCTTCTCTACTACATCCATATCAAAAATCAAGAAATTACGGACCCTCGAAGAATACTTGAGAGTTTTCATAAACGTTTTCAACAAATCTTTGGAAACGAAAGAACAAATTTTTCTCGCCCAAGGCGTGGTAAACGTCAAATTTTTTCAGAAGAGAAAATATCCCACCATATAAAGAAATTTTTTAAGGATGACAAAGCGAGTGGTCTTGAAGGTTTGGGAGGAAATTTTTTACGCAATGTGTCAATGAAGTTACGCCCTATCTTGTAAAACTCGGTAAATAAATGGAATTGCACGGTAGACTTCCTAAACATATCATTAAGGAAGAATTGCTCTGATTTAAAAAAGGATGCTCCACAGATATCAACAATTGGAGGCCCATCACTGTGCTCAATGAAAGTTATCGCATATTGTCTGGCATAATTGCACATACAATCGAACCTATTTTAAATTGGGTGCTGAACAAAAGGTTTCTTGAGGGGGAGACATATCTCTGACATTTCAAAGAATATTGAAACCTCAATAGAATCGTCGCGTAGAAAATAATATTATGGTGCAATTATAGCTGTCAATTTTCTAAAGCGTTCGACTCTATCTCACATGAACATGTCATGAAGACAGTGAGAAGACTCCTTCCTAAAATATATTTTAATCCCATAAGAGCACTCTTTTTTAACGGTACTTCTGTTGTGTCAATGGGCAATATGAACATTCGGAGTATTACTTTGGGCAGAAGTTGCAGTCAAGGATGCCCTGCTGCGCCTCTTTTATTTGCCGCTGGACTAAAGGATCTTAACGATTCCGTGAAGAGGAAATTTAGCGGTTTTAGTGTGGATTTTGGATCTTCGAAGCATGTCATCGATATGTATGCGATGATATAACTCTGTTCATTCAGACCAACACAGAAGCGCAGTTGACAAAGCGTATAGAAGTTGAAATGAACCATTTTAGTAAATATGAAAAAAGGTCGGGGTTGAAAATTAATACAAAAACACCATTCTTCCCATTGGAAAATGGAATCCATCTCACGATGTTCGGGTAGCATCATTATCAGTTGCTGACATGGGACAGGTATGGGGCCTCTCTATGTAATTGGTCGTCTCTTCAATCCTTCATACATAATAATATTAGAAGATGGAGGAAACTAAACCTTAAACAAATAACTTCAAAGTCGAACCAGCAACATTGTATAAGGCTACAGCCATTCCATGGCTAGCAGAGAGAGCTATTGAGGAAGAAGAAATATGTCTGTCCAAACTTTTTCATCCAAGTTACGTCCCTTCACTGAAAAGACCTAAGAACCTGATGGGTGGTGGATGACTAGTCTTTCGGTGGTTATACCCAAGATCTATCAAAAAAAATATATCGACTTATCGAAGTATCCAGATAAGGAATGGCGGAATTATTTCTCTTCAACACCTTCATATACATGGCTTTGGTTGGCACCGACACATGAATGGTAGGATAAGTTCGTTTTCTTATTCCCTCGCAGCTACTCAGAGAATACTGTGGAAGGGACAGGCATCTATTTATTCGTATTCAACGATAAATATAATCAGGAAATCTTAAAAAGAAGTTTTCCTTCAAAAATCTTATAGATCCTAAAAAGTTAGAATTAGAAGCATTCTCTTCTGACATTTTGTCTATTCATGACATAAAACAAAAGTCCATTTTTAACTTTGGAAAGTTCTCCTTTAAATTACAAAAAGTAGCCTCTCTACATTTAATACCAATTCCTTGGCTCTCAATAATATCCTACGTTGGAAATTTCAAAGAAGATGCAGATATAATTGTGAACAAATTTTTAAAAGATTTGCAACTACCGATTTCATGGAAAAGGAAAATACTATCTTCTATCAGAAAGTGGAGCATGGAGAATGTTTTACAGCTCAGTTTAAAATTTCTTCTTGATGTTTTTATATTAATTCGCCTTGCAAGGATTGCGGCAAGCTTTATAACTCCGT
Organism: Caligus rogercresseyi; assembly: GCA_013387185.1. Lineage (NCBI taxonomy): Eukaryota > Metazoa > Arthropoda > Copepoda > Siphonostomatoida > Caligidae > Caligus > Caligus rogercresseyi. The sequence continues at coordinate 34,275,373 of CP045890.1, forward strand.
GTATCATGCTTTTGCTCTCTGTCCTGTACTCAACATTTTAAGACATTTTATTAAATTCAATCTTAGGGGTATAACAGAAAATTATATTACACCGATTCTTTTATTCGGAACAAGCTGTAAACGCTCCAACAATCCAAAGACACAAGCCATTGAATATGCTTTGTCAAGCATCCGATGTCTTTTAGCGGAACAACTGGCTACTCCTCATCCCCTGGATCAACACTCCATCAGAGCTATTTTAATATCTACCTCCGCACGTTATTCCGTGTTAACAATGAAGATTCCCTGTGCTTCGGAGACCCAATGGACCTACTCCGGCGAATTAATAAAGTTTTACCCTGATGGCGCACAATGTGAATGTTACAAAAGTCATATTTTCAAATATACCGTACCGATTGTCAGTGGATTCGGGACTTTAATATATTCGTTCGTTCGTCAATCTGTAAGTGACGACGTTTTTTGAAAATAATTTTTAATATTTTTAAAAAATATTAACAAATCAAAAGAAGTGTTGTAATTTTGATAGGAAAAATTATTTTTTTAAATGTCGTTACACCACACACCATTATATATATATATATATATATATATATATATATATATATATATATATATATATATATATATATATATATATATATATATATATATATATATATATATATATATATATATATATATCCGGTGGATAAACTCTTCCCACTCCGTTCCTGTATATATATACATAATATATATATATATATATATATATATATATATAAGGTGTAGTAAAAAAAATCTATTATTTTTTGAATAGATGGCTCTCGTAATCTGTATCTCGCGTTGAATAAGTGCGATCGGGTTACACTAAGTGGTGTTGGAAAGATAAAGTTTCGTATTAAAAACTTCTCAGCCAGTTTTATGATTGCTTTTACGGTATTGTTGAGCACACGTCAAAGATGGACATCCGCAAAGTGAAAATACACAATATTTTACAGTTTTTCTTCGATAGAAGCGAAAACGCAACCCAGGCGGCTGAAAATGTGAATATTGTTTATGGTCCTGATACTGTAGCAGCCAATCACGCGCAATTTTGGTTTTGTCAATTTTGATGTCAAAGATGCCCACATTCTTTAAGGCAAATTATCTAAAATATCGATAAAATAATTGAAATCGTCGAGTCCGACCGTCATGTAAGCACTGTTTTTGACTGCCCAGGAGCGAAACAGTGCACAAAAACCGTTTTGAACCGCTTAAATAAGGCTAGATACAAAAAGAAGCTCGATCTATGTGTACCACACGAGTTAACACAAAAAACCTCATAGACCGAATTTCCATCTGCGAATCACTGCTGAATCGCAACAAAATCGATTCATTTCTGAAGCGGCTTTTTACTGGTGATGAAAAGTGGTCACTTACGACAACGTCAAGCTAAAACGGTCGTGCCCAAATCCCGGCGAGCCGGCGAAACGGTAGCCAAACCAGGATTGACGGTCAGAAAGGTTTTGCTGTGTGTTGGTGGGATTGGCAGGGAATCATCGGTACTACTAGGGCAAGATGGGACCTAGAGGTTGGGTACTCATAACTTTGCCATATCAACACAGGACTCTCTATGTGAGGGAGGGAAGAAAAAAAGAAGAACAGGGAGAACGCGCTACTGTTCCGTCCCTCCTTCCCTCCCCCCCCTAACACACAAATAAATGTAATGAGCTACGTTAATTTTTTTTATTCAAAAGTATAAATATAAGCTATGTGTAGAAAAATATGATTGAATGCCTCTGTAGAAGTCCTCCCATATTTTTGCCTCCATAAAAATTCATCCAGATGTTCCGGAAGCGTCTGGCTGCTTACTCCGGCCATTGACTTTAACCTATCATTATAAATAAATATAATATAATTATAAATTAATGTATATTTATGAAAGCGAAATTGTGAATGGCATTTTTCCAGAAGCACTCAACATGATTCGTATGGGCACCGGTCACAGGATCCACAAAATTTGTGGAGTGATTAACTCTCTCGTGCTGGTATCGAGGGTTAATGGGCAATTGGCTGATTCCGTTATACACAGCCTATCCATCGCTGTGTATGACGGAACCAGGCTCAATTTTTTCCATGATGAGTGGAAGAAGTGTTGTAGCACTGCGATCATCAACCTTTTTAAATAAAAACAAACATATTATATTTATATATTTATTACTCTTTCATATTCTTACGAATGTGAGGAAACCTTCCTTTTGTGTGAGGGCAGTACCCTCCAAAAACCCATCGTTCCGGAACCACTCGTCCAACGTGGAATTTTCGTTTGGTCATGATAGACTCGTCTATTTGAACTACTATCCCAGGCCCTCCAATTTTGTTGGGATTGTTGTTCAAATGCGTTGAGCATATATTCCTTAACTTGGAATACCACTCCACGGCTGCTGATTCCGATATTCCAAGCATATCCGGCACAATGCTCACTGATGTCTTTAGTGACCAGGCCCATACCAATTGTATAAGCTTTGGGTAGCCTAGTTTGCTACCAGCCCATAGCGAGTCCTTGCGCTCCTGAACCGTTTCACTCCTGTGAGTTGGGCATCTCCACTTCTTCTTATCCCTTGATGGACAACAAAAGTCATAGGGTGTCCACATGTAGGACACGCCGGAGGATAAAATCGAAGACATCCTCTAACTTGCAGAAATGCCCTTGCCGACTGAACGGAGTCAACGACACTTAAAATATCGTCAAAAGCGATGCTCATTTTAATGAAAGCTTTAAGTGATATTCGTTAACTATGAAAGGAAAACACTCTTGATGGAAAATGGGAGTTCCCTGTTGTTCTTTTTTTTTTCTTCCTCCCTCACATAGAGAGTCCTGTGTTGATATGGACGTTGCAAAGTTATGAGCACCCAACCTCTAGGTCCCATCTTGCCCTTGTAGTACCGAATCATCTACCATGAGCTGCTCCCCTACGGCCAAACTCTATATTCGGACCTGTACTGTCAGCAATTGGACTGTCTGAAGGTAGCAATCGCCCAGAAGCGTCCAGCTTTGGTCAATAGGAGAGGAATTGTGTTCCATTAGGGCAACGCTATGCCACACACTTTGTTAGAGACACGCCACAAGCTACGGGAGCTTGGTAAGGAGGTTCTTATGCATCCACCTTATAGTCCGGACAAGGCACCATGTAATTCCTACCTGTTCCTTACTTTGGCGAATGATTTTGCTGGTGAAAAACTCGCTTCAAGAGAAGCTTGTGAAAATCGACCGTCCCACTTTTTTGCCAATAGGGACTAGGGTTCTATGAGAGAGGCAACAAGTTATCGAACAAAACGGTGCATATTTCAGCTAAAATCGGATTATTCGAACTATGCTAAATAAAACCTCAATTTAATGCAAATAATGGATTTCTTTTTACTACATCTTATATATATATATATATATATATATATATATATATATAATATATATATATATATATATATATATATATATATATATATATATATATATATATACCGGGTGCGGGACAGAAATTGCAAAACTTTACAAGTATATTGTTTACACCCCTCTGTGTCTCTTAAAAGGATTCGATCAGAAAAATATGAAAAATATAAAGCGTTAATATAACTCTTATTTTAATTTTTTATTCCATATATCCGCCCTTAACAGCAACAACAGCCTCAAGACGGGACCTTAAGGTCTGACAGACAGACTGTATGTAATGAGCGTTCATGCCATCCCAGTGTTTATCAACGGAGGCCTTCGTTGCTTCAATATTGGGGTGACAGATTCTGTAGGACCTGGTCTGCTCATGCGGCCAAAAGAAAAGTCCAAAGGGCTGCATGGAGGCCACTTTTCCTTACCCCAAAATGGGATGCTCTCTGACAAAAAATTCTGGGTGGTTTTGCTGTATGGATTGGTATCATGTTGGAGCACCACTTCTTGGTTTGGAAATGTTGCCTGAATCCAGGGCAAAAGTTTGGTGTGCAGCTTTTCAATGTGCATGGCTGCATTCAAGCGAAACCCTCGGGGAAACCACATCAATGGCATTGTGTCTCCTGATGATGCCACAAAGCCCAGAGACAAGGCTGAGGCTGGATACTTGGTAGTGGTAATTAATCTAAGATCTTCATCAACATCTTTAAAGGCCACAAACCGGTCATTTCTTTTATTTCTGACCGGATCCACAGTCCAGGTCTTTTCATCACTGAAGATGATGATCCTTCCAGCTGGTGCAGATTTCAGGTCATTGATCAGACCCTTGAAGCGTTGGAGATAAGTCATTTTGATTTGAGGTGTCAATAATGGTCTCTACAACATCACTAGGGACTTGCCACCACACTCCTTGACAGCCCTCCTGACCATACTCTCATAAACACCAAGGTCCTTGGCATGAACTCTCATGCTGGTGGTTGGAGCCCTTTGGGTCACATCACAAATCAATTGTGGTTCCAATTTGTACTTGCCACCACTCCCAGATTTCCCCTCGACCCCTTGGTTAATGTCCAGCTTCTTCTCGATGCGGAAAATGGTCGATCTTTCCACGTTCAGTTGCTTGGAGATCTCAGTTGGAGTCTTACCCGCGCCATAAAGCGTCGACACTTGAACTCTACGGTCTCGTTCCATCGCTCTGCTTATTCTCAGAGGAAAATGATAATAACATGACATCATAAACATAAACACTGCTACCGAAGTTATTTAGCGGAATATTTTGTTCGAAGCTTCTCGTAATCTCAAAATGGATTTTTGTAAGTGTTGCAATTTCTGTCCCGCACCCGGTATATATCACTACATTATAAAGGTTGTTTGCGATAGATCGGATGTATTTGCTCAAAATATATATTACCTTTATTTTATTTTACTCGTAACGATATAATAGGGCAATTGACATTTGATTGCATCATAATGATATCACTCGTGTATAATCAAATATTGTTATTGTTAAAAGCAATTACTGATTTTTGTCCAGAAAATTGCGATTTCACATCCTACACTCTTGTCTACATTTTTCCAAGCCCATATTCGTTGGAGGAAAAAATATATATTTTGTGTATTGCAGTACATGAAGCATGTTATTGGTTCACAAGGATAGAAGCTTAATAAAAGATTAAGAATAATGGAAATCTTAATATATGATAAGATAAATATTTTTAATTTAAGATTATCTACACTTTGAATGAGTTTGAGTAATTATTAATTCTAGTTATTAAAAAATCACTAATCATCTAGGATTGGCTGTTCTAAAAAAAGATTAATTTTAAATATAACTAATGAAATAAAATAGATAATAATTATAAAACCTATAAAAACATAAACCAAAGTGTAAACGCCAATAAAAGGAATAATCCAACAAAAGAAAATCAAACATTGCATGGGCATATCGTTTTGAGCCCTATACGCAGATCATCATCACATGTTGCTGTTGTTAGTAGGGATGCAAAAAGTTAATCGACTAACGATTAATAATCGACTAATTTTTAAACTATTAAAGTTTATTAGTTGCAATTAATCGACAGTTTGCGTCCTCTATTTGAAGTTAATGAAACTATTAAAGTTTATTAGTTACAATTAATCGACAGATTGCGCCCTCTATTTGAAGTTAATGAAACTTTGAAATTATGATTTTTGCCCATAAAAATAAAGATGCACTTACCCACCCCAAATCCACAAGATAAAGTGGTTCCTTAATCGTTGCGCTGTTAACGATTAATCGATTAAAAGTCGACTAAATGAAACAACTTCCGATTGATCTATTAATCGATAACTAGCATCCCTAGTTGTTAGACATTGGAGCTCTTAGGAGATTGAACTTGGTCGACTTGATCCTAGAGTCCATGTCGGTGTCCAAAAAATTGCATAGTTAAATAATAAAAACTATTTTGCCATTTCTCTTCTTAAGTTTCGTTGAAACGAATTAAAACAATTAAACTATTTCATAGTCTGATGAAAAAACTTTTTAATCCTCTTAAATACATCATATTATATTAAGCAACATATTCCAATGCTACATTATATTCGTTATCATTTCATTTCCTTATCAGATTTGTTGCATCCTTATTAGCCTGTCTAATGTAAATACTATTTTTACAATTTGCATGACAACATATCATGAACTTCTATCAGAGGAACACTGTATTTACATATTTTTTATTTATGTATGTAATATATTAATAGAGCTTGAATTGATTATCGGATTTAGGTAGAATGATGCATGCTGTCGGAGATATATTTCATTATCCTTTCCGATAGTTTTTATTGTAATAAAACTAAGGCATACATTCCTTTTTACATTAACCTCCATATGTTCTCCTAACCAAAATGAGCCGTCCTCAGAAATTCGAAGATATCCAAAAGACACGTAAGAAAAGAGACGTCTCTATGAGTTTCCCTGGCAATTAAAAGTCCTATAAGTCCAAAATTGAGGTCGAACAAAAACAAGGTAAATAAAATAATGAAATACATAAATACATAAAATATGTTTACTTCATGCTTTCATGGATTATGAAACGTCAGGAATCTTATGTTTATATATGACGTATCAACAACATATTGCAATCTTCCCGCTTGCCAGTGGTTGTACATGGTGTTTCACGCACAAAGTTGCATCTAAAACCTATGTAAAATCATTGGACTTTATGAATGTATTAGGATCGAAAAATTGACATTGTATTGGTCAAACAGCGCAGTACATTTTTTTAATGGACTGCGTCCCCATCCAGAGTTGATGATATCTCGATAATGGGTTGTATCCTCCTAGTAAATGAATATTCAGAATTTACCCAATACGGATAGCTCCTACAGTATGCAACATACAAATAAGATATTTAGCAAGAACTATTGATTTTCTTTGTTTTATTTAATACTAATTACTAAGTTTCCCGTCTTAACCTTAGAACCCCTGAGGTCGGAAATATGTAATAATATTTTGTCTATGAAAAAATATATATCGGACAAGTATAAAACCCTGTATGCTTATGTGCTTATTCAGTGGAAACATGAATAATTCTCCACTAAAAGATCAAAGTCCATAACAATATGATATGGATGTACACATAGCTTAATAATAAATAAGTAGTCAAGGATATCATAATTGTTGATAAACAATAAGTCAATCAATTCGTTTAAAAGGTAAGCTTAATGAGTTATCATCGAGAAATAGCAATCCAATCAGAAAATGTGATCCCATAATCCGTGCTATATATATATCGTGCTAGGCGCAGTGGCCATGTCCGCTTTTGATGTTTTTTGTTTTGAATGTTTCTGTTCGTGCCGTTAATGTGAGTGGCCGTATTCCTACTTTGCAGTAAATGGATTTTGCCGTTTTAATATGAAGAAAAAAAAAGGAAGAATAAAGCATGCGCTCAACATCTGATAATAATTGATGTTGATCAAAATAACCTACATAGCGAAATAGTATTTTTCCAAATATCTTGACGTCTCAAAAATAAATAAAGTCCCTGATCATGATAAGTTTTGAGTGCAAATAAAGCATTTTGAAATTGCAGAAAAACTGTAGTGCTCCGGGTTACAAATAAGGATGCAGCAACTCTTCATTCAGTGACTTAAACTTATTCACCCACATGTCGGAGGCCTTTAGATCAGCAACTTGAAGCTCAAATTCTTCGACAGACACTCCAGGGATGTAACTGAGCTCCGCTGCATCCAGTGTGCACTCGTGGGGATGAGTGATGAATCGAAAGAGAAGGGTGTGCTGACAAAAATCTCCAAAACGTGCTTTGAACGACTGCAACAGATCTGATGTCGTGTTGGCTAGCTGCTGAGTATCAACATGTTGAGAGGGGTCACTTGCTGTGCAGGCATCTTTGAATTCCCTCAGTTTTTCGAAGTGCAGTAAACGGCCCGTTTCAATATCAGTAATGAAGAGCTCCAGCTTGTTCTCGAATGCAAACACAGCTTGCTGAAGGGTTGCGACGGTATTTCCAATGCCTTGCATTTTCACATTGAGTTGGTTTAGGTGTGCAGTCATATCCACAAGGTAGTAAAACTTCAGAAGCCACTCGGTGTTTTTTAGCTCGGGATGCTCGACACCTTTCATGTCCAGAAAAGTCCTGATTTCGTTCAGGCAAGCCGCGAAACGGCTGAGCACCTTCCCTCTTGACAACCAGCGGACATTGCTATGCAGGAGCAGGCCAGGGTAGGCATTTCCAACTTTTCGAGCAGTGCTTTAAACTGGCGATCGTGCAACGCATGAAGTTGACCACTCGGATGACCAGCGACATCACCTCACCAAGTTGCTCACCACACATTTGCGCACACAGTGCTTCCTGGTGAAGAATGCAATGAAGACTGAGGATAGGTCTGTTTTCATGTTGACGAAGAAGGGCCACAAATCCCCTGTTTTTCCTCACCATACATGGAGCACCATCAGTACACAGAGAAATTAGTTTATCCATGAGTAGATTTTTCTGCTGGGCAAACTCCATAAACGCCTTGAATAAATCTTCCCCTCTCGTTGTTCCCTTCATTGGCAAAACGGCAAGACTTTCTTCACGCAGTGTGTCACCGGCAACATATCTTGCAATTACACTGAACTGGGAGACATGACTTACGTCGGTTGACTCATCCAGGGCGAGCGAGAAGTAGACCGCTGTCCCTCACTTGTGTTTTCTCCACTTGATTTGTCATCATAATGGCGCGATCGTGTACGGTTCTTGCTGACAGGGGCATGTCTTTTATTCGCTTATGATCTTTTCTTTGTCAGTGAAGTCGTCAAAAAGTTAATTGGCCACATCCAGCATTAGACTTTTGGCAAACTCGCCATCAGTAAATGGCTTTCCGTTCTTCACAATGGCTAATGCGCCAGCAAAACTAGCTGAATTGAAGTCACCTTGTCTGGCCCATACACGGAGTTACTGCTAACTAGCTTGGGCTTTCCTTTGAAGCTCGTCGCATGCCTTCTTTCTGCTGTCCCCCGCTGGATATTTCGTTGCAAATGTAGCATGCCGTGTCTCAAAGTGGCGCTTGATATTTGAACGCTTCATCGAAGCTATTTTGTCATTGCATAAAAGACACAAAGCTGATCCTCCTCTCTCCACAAATGCAAATTCTTCAGTCCACTCATTTTGAAATGTTCGGTAATCGTCATCTTTCTTTCTCTTAGCCATCTTCTTCGTTGTGCACACAACTGTTAGCTAGCTGGAATTTTAAATAAAGCGGATGTAATTTTACTACCCACGTCGCCGTAGTCAACTTATCACCCAATAAAAATCGATTTTAAAAAAATGTCTTGTGTACTACGGACAGCTATGATTGGCTGATGTGACGCACCTGCGAACTTCAGCGTGAGGGGGAAAAACAGACGGAATGGAATACGTAAATCACTTTTAATATTTCGAAAGCTTATTTAAAACTTTAACATTTAGATTTCAGTAAGTCTATTTTTCTATTTCTTTAACATCAGCCTAATAAAAAGAAACCGACCAACTGTAAACAAATTTCAGATTTGTCCGAGAGCCAGATGCAGTCATCAAAAGAGCCATATATGGCTCGCAAGCCATAGGTTCCCGACCCTTGCTGTATATGCTCTACACGACATCTACCTATTAAAACGGCGAAATCATTCACTGCAGGTAGGAATACGGCCACTCACATTCACGGCGAGAACAGAAACTTCAAAACATAAACATCAAAAGCGGGTACGGCCACTGCGCCTAAAACCATATATATACAGAGTCCCCCGATGAAATTGGGGCAAAAATATTTCTCACAAAAAATAAATAACTATGTTGTTTGTTTGTTTAGCTCCTAGAATAGACCCACCTCACCGGAACCTAATCCGGTATCAGCCGGTAGTGACCTATCTAGTAGCTATTGTCTTTATTAATAAAAATATCATTAAAAGTGCATAAACATTTAAATGTTCTAAAAATATATTCCTCCAGACACAACCTTCTTTCACCGATATTTCCCTCGAGTTGTCTTATCTTCTGTCGTGTAAAAGGACAATTGTAGATGAGGTGATATGGAGTTTCCTCGTCGTCGTTACAGAGCCGGCAAGTTGGGCTCTCAACCTTCCCCATCTTAAAGAGATGCCGATTTAGATGAATGTGACCGCTCACCATTCCAACAATGACAGAAATTTGGTTTCTCTTGAAACTGAATATCTTCTTCCCAACATAGGGCTCAGTGATGAACTGTTTTGTTTGACGACAGCACTTCATACTTTGCCAAGCAATTCGCCATTCTTTCAAAGATTCTTGTCTTAGGGAATTCTTTGATTGGCACATAGATACTGGTACTGAGATTGGTGTACCTCTCATGGCGCCATTCTTTGCCAACATATCTGCGTATTCATTCCCGGTGCTATCATTGTGTCCTCTGATCCATCCTAACGTGATTTTACAATTAGAATTATTGATGGCGTCTTTACACGCGAGAATTTCTGCACTCAGAAGGTCACCTGGTTTAATGTCCAGACTATTGATAGCCGACATGCTGTCGGAAAGGATTATTATTCTCTTTTGTTCAATTTTATCCCCATTGAGATTAATACATATGTTTCTGATGGCTTCCACTTCAGCTTGGTACACTGTGTTTGTGTCTTCAAGTCTTAAGAACTTTTGATCAAGTACATTGTCCCCACACGTTATAGCCCATCCAGCGCCAGTTTGATCCTTGATTCTTGACCCGTCAGTGTAACCAACAAGATCAAAATCATTCATACAACAATTGTTTTTTATGTCGTAGCCTAGATTATTGGACCAGAAAGGGATCCGAAGTGGAGGAGTTGGGATATTTTTTACTTGCAAATATTTATCTAAATATTGCAAGTGTCCTCTTTGTAGGTGGTCGAACCATTTCAGTGGAGTTTCCTTTTTAGTCCGAAGCCTAATTAAACTCGCACGCTCCATTACAAATAGATGAAGTGGAAGGAGCCCACATAGTACTTCCATAGTCGCAGTAGGTGTAGACCTCATAGCTCCTGTTATGCTCATCAGACCAAGTCTCTGTAGTTTACTAAGTTCATTTTTGATGAACCTAGTGCCTAGAAGTTTAGGTGCAAAAACAATAGCGCCATAGCTCACTATAGATCGAACATAGGTCTCGTAGATCCATTTAGACTTTCGTGGGCTAAGCCCCCAGTCGGATCCAACAAAAGTTCGCAGGGCAAAGAGACTCCTCTTAGCCTTAGAGATTGCATATTCTATGTGCTTTCTCCAGTTTAGACTATCGTCAATTATTACGCCAAGATATTTAAATGTTCGAACTCCCTCAATCTTGGCTCCATTCAGGTAGAGGGAAGTATCCTTGCATTTTCTTCTTTTTGAAAAAAGCATATATTTTGTTTTGGTTGAACTGAAGGTAGTGTCTCTAGTGTTTGCCCAACTTTTAAGCCTATTAAGGGCACCTTGCATCAAGCTGTTAATGGTTTGACGATCCGTACCACGAACACACAAAGCCAGATCATCAGCGTAAGCAACTGTATAAACCGGTGGTTTGAGAAGGTCTATAGCTTCTTGGAAAGCAAGGTTCCATGCAAGGGCCGATAGGATTCCTCCTTGTGGGCATCCTTTGGTTGGTGAAACTGAAACACGTTCGCCACCCAATTCTGCAAAAACAGTTCTATTCTTCAGTAGGTTGGCATACCATCGGATTGTCATATTGTCCACTCCATACTTCCTCATTCCATCTATGATATGATCAAAGCTAATCCGATCAAAAGCACCCTCGATATCCAAGAATACTACAAGGGCCTCTTCATTCCGGTGGTAGCTGCTCTCAATTGAGTCCACGAGTTTGCTGATGGCTGTATCAGTGGACCTTCCTCTTGTAAATGCAAATTGGTTCGGCAGAGCCAAACTACATTTCTCAAAGATCTTCCACTGCAGCATTCGTTCTAAGATTTTTAGTGCCACATTGGTGAGTGAAATGGGGCGGAAGGCTCGAGGTTCGGAATAATTATCCTTACCCGGTTTGGGAATGAATATTACTTTACTTATCCTCCAACATTTGGGAGTATACCCCGAGTAATAAACTAAATTATAGAGATCCGTTAATCTCACTATAAAACCATGGGGCAGATTCTTAAAAGCTTGTGGAGGAATTAGATCAGGGCCTGGCTTTTTGTTTGACTTAAGACTTAAAATGGCGCACTTCACAAGATCTTCGTCAAAGTATTTTATATGGGGTTCAAGGTTAATGGAAGTACCGTCTTCATGGTTAGTATCGTTGACGTCCTTAGAATTAGGAAAATGCTCTCTTAGAAGCGACTTCAAGCTCTCTTTTTCGTCCAAAAGTCCGTTCAAGATACCTACACGAGCATTGGTATGATTCATTTTGGTCTTCATTAGCCGAGATATATCTCTTGGACCTTCCAAAGTGCCAATCCACGCTTTGAATGCCTCCCTCTTGGCCTTTATAATCATTGTTTTATACAATTGTTTTTCGACTTTGTACATTTCATACTGCTGCTTACGCTGAAGAAATTTGACTTTGCGTCGCTGTACCCTAAGCTCATTGCTCCACCAAGGGTTTACCTTTCTCAAGGTACCAGACATCACCCTACTTGAATTCTTCAAAGATTCAGAGATTTCACCAGCTATGTTGGAAGCCTCTAGATCCATTGCACATGTGTCCAAACAGCTACTTCCCAAGGGAAGTGTTTTAGTCTCTAGTATGGATGCAAACTTGCACCAATCTATGCTCTTCAGATTCAAACCTCCGGAAAAGGTCCTGCTTGCATTGATTTTGAAGATACAGAACCTGTGGTCAGATCCTGAGTATTGTTCTTCAGTTCTCCATTCCGAAACAAGGTGGTGACTCCAATGGTTTGTCAAGGTCAGATCTATTATAGACTGGCCCATTCCGCCCACAAAAGTCGGAGTACATCCGACATTTTGTAGACTCAGATCATACAACGACATGAACTCTTCAAGTTTTTCCCCACGATGATTTGTGAGAGTGTCCATCCACAAAAGACTCCTAGCATTGAAGTCCCCACATATCAAAAGAGGCTTATTGTGACAATTACAAAAGTCAACGAGAGGTTTAATCATGCCACAAACGTCATCCCTCGTGATATCAGCATAATAGCTCGCAACAACAAGACTTTTGTTATAAGCAATTTTACAGAACATACAACCAAATCTTTTGAACAGAGCTTAGGAATTTTTGTTATAATCAAATTAGAGGATGCTAAGATTGCCGCCCTTGGTTTTGATCCGTCGTGAACAAAGATTGACATACCCTTAAAGCATGCAACAGTAGCACCATCCCGTTGTAGGTGGGGTTCTGTCACAAAAACAAGGCAGGTAGCGCTTCCCAACAATCTCAGATTAAGCTCTGTTGAGCAGGTAACTCGTTTGCCCATATTAATTTGCAAACATTGAACTGGCTCATTTTGATAACTATTGGGCACGTTAGCGTGATTGTCATTGTGTGAAGTTGATGAATTTACCATATGTTGATAATTGAATAAGATGGGTGATGAGTCGTAGGGAGAGAGGTTTTGTACTTTTATTTATGGAACGGAATTAAGGTTTGGGGAGCTTTTGAATCAGAGTCTTTTGTACGTTTTTGGGAATTTGTCTCCGGGCTAGTAAAGGCCCGTTTACTTTTCTTCAGCTCCGAGTCAGAGTTTGTTTTCTTCATTGGGATTGAAGAGCCCCTTTGCATAACTTTGATCCAGTCATCCCTCATCCCATGGTTTTGTAGAACTCCAGGAACAGAGGCCTCTAGACTAGGAAACTCATCACACGCTTTTGAAACATTAATCCCTATCGTCCCAGGGCTTTGTTTAACTGAAGACGTTCCATCTTTATGGTCCAAACAAGGCAGCTCCTCCGCCGGCTGTTGCTCATTCTTCTTTTGCTCCACATCCTGCAGCTGTCCTTCGTCCTCCGGTTGCTCTTCTTCCTGCGGGTGACCTCCGTCCTCAGTTTGCAATTGGTCCTCTGTTCGTCCTTTGTCTTCCGGTCCTTCTTCTTCCTCTTCAAGTCCGGCAGCCTTTTCTACTGCTCTCCTCTCCTCTGCACTAGAGATCCTTGTGGGAAGTCCTAGCCCAATTCTAAAGTTTTTATAGAACTCCGAGTATGTGACTCTGTGAGAAGATGGGCATTTAACCTTAGTGTGGCCAAATCTGAGGCATCTAAAGCATTGGACAAGCTGTAGAGTTGACACTAGCTCAACCTTCCTGCCCCCCACAGGTATGACCATAGGCAGTCTTTTTCTAGGTTTAATCTTGAATTTTATTTTTCCTGACATTATAGTGCTAAACATCTTAGAAAAGAGCACATCTGTTCCTTTTCCGCTGAAACAGAATGAGGGACGTTTTCGAAACCTCCCACAATGTCTCCATATTCTTCCATTAATTCTTTTAATTCCTCCAGGTTTGTTTCTGTGCCATTCTTGATTATAACATCTATAGGGTTTTGGGCAGCTCGAGCATTTTGAAGACCTCTGATGTTAAACTTAACGCCATTATCGAGAAAGACTAATCCATTCATACTCTCAAAATGCGAAATTATGTTTAAGGGTTTCCTAAGCTCTATAATTAAAAGCCTGCAGCACTTTTACAGTCATTGATTATCGAAATGTCTCCCATGTTTACTTAAGAATTTCCAGCAATTT
>CP045890.1:34290026-34302657 GCA_013387185.1 Caligus rogercresseyi
TCTGATGGAGTGTTTGATCCAGGGGATGAGGAGTAGCCATTGTTCCGCTAAAAGACCATCGGAATGCTTGACAAAGCATATTCAATGGCTTGTGTCTTTGGATTGTTGGAGCGTTTACAGCTTGTTCCGAATAAAGAATCGGTGTAATATAATTTTCTGTTATACCCCTAAGATTGAATATAATAAATGTCTTAAAAAGTTGAGTTCAGGACAGAGAGCAAAAGCATGAATACACGGAGTTATAAAGCTTGCCGCAATCCTTGCAAGGCGAATTAATATAAAAACATCAAGAAGAAATTTGAAACTGAGCTGTAAAACATTCCATGCTCCACTTTGTGATAAAAGATAGCATTTGCCTTTTCCATGAAATCGGTAATTGCAAATCTTTTAAAAATTTGTTCACAATATATCTGCATCTTCTTTGAAATTCCAACGTAGGATATTGAGAGCCAAGGAATTGGTATTAAATGTAGAGAGGCTACTTTTGTAATTTAAAGGAGAACTTTCCAAAGTTAAAAATGGACTTTTTTATGTCATGAATAGACAAAATGTCAGAAGAGAATGCTTCTCATTCTAACTTTTTAGGATCTATAAGATTTTTGAAGGAAAACTTCTTTTTAAGATTTTCCCTGATTATATTTATCGTTGAATACGAATAAAAAGATGCCTGTCCCTTCCACAGTATTCTCTGAGTAGCTGCGAGGGAATAGGAAACGAACTTATCCTACCATTCATGTGTCGGTGCAACCAAAGCCATGTTATGAAGGTGTTGAAGAGAAATATTTCCGCCATTCCTTATCTGGATACTTCGATAAGTCGATATATTTTTTTTGATAGATCTTGGGTATAACCACCGAAAGACTAGTCAGTCCACCACCCATAGGTTCTTAGGTCTTTTCAGTGAAGGGACGTAACTTGGATGAAAAAGTTTGGACAGACATATTTCTTCTTCCTCAATAGCTCTCTCTGCTAGCCATGGAATGGCTGTAGCCTTATACAATGTGCTGGTCGACTTTGAAGTAAAGGTCAATTTGTTTAAGGTTTAGTTTCCTCCATCTTCTAATATTATTATGTATGAAGGATTGAAGAGACGACCAATTACATAGAGAGGCCCAATACCGTACTCCAAGTCCCTTGTCAGAAACTGATAATGATGCTACCCGAACATCGTGAGATGGATTCCATTTTCCAATGGGAAGAATGGTGTTTTTGTATTAATTTCAAACCCCGACCTTTTTTCATATTTACTAAAATGGTTCATTTCAACTTCTATACGCTTTTGTCAACTGCGCTTCTGTGTTGGTCTGAATGAACAGAGTTATATCATCGCATACATATCGATGACATGCTTCGAAGATCAAAATCCACACTAAAACCGCTAAATTTCCTCTTCACGGAATCGTTAAGATCCTTTAGTCCAGCGGCAAATAAAAGAGGCGCAGCAGGGCATCCTTGACTGCAACTTCTGCCCAAGTAATACTCCGAATGTTCATATTGCCCATTGACACAACAGAAGTACCGTTAAAAAAGAGTGCTCTTATGGGATTAAAATATATTTTAGGAAGGAGTCTTCTCACTGTCCTCATGACATGTTCATGTGAGATAGAGTCGAACGCTTTAGAAAAATTGACAGCTATAATTGCACCAATATTATTTTCTACGCGACGATTCTATTGAGGTTTCAATATTCTTTGAAATGTCAGAGATATGTCTCCCCCTCAAGAAACCTTTTGTTCAGCACCCAATTTAAAATAGGTTCGATTGTATGTGCAATTATGCCAGACAATATGCGATAACTTTCATTGAGCACAGTGATGGGCCTCCAATTGTTGATATCTGTGGAGCATCCTTTTTTAAATCAGAGCAATTCTTCTTTAATGATATGTTTAGGAAGTCTACCGTGCAATTCCATTATTTACCGAGTTTTACAAGATAGGGCGTAACTTCATTGACACATGCGTAAAAAATTCCCTCCCAAACCTTCAAGACCACTCGCTTTGTCATCCTTAAAAAATTTCTTTATATGGTGGGATATTTTCTCTTCTGAAAAATTTGACGTTTACCACGCCTTGGGCGAGAAAATTTGTTCTTTCGTTTCCAAAGATTTGTTGAAAACGTTTATGAAAACTCTCAAGTATTCTTCGAGGGTCCGTAATTTCTTGATTTTTGATATGGATGTAGTAGAGAAGGTTTTCTTTTGAAAAAGTTTTTTAATCTTATATTTGCACTTTTTTCCAGTTCAACCTTAATTTTGAATTCCATTTCCTTGATTTCAGAGAGTCGAAATAAGTGAACGGTGTCTAAAGTGATTGAACGAATAAATTGCGAACTATTGTTTAAAATCTCTTCTACTTCTTTTTGGAGCGTTAAAGTTGCTTAGTTTCTTTGTAGAATAACATGAGACGTCAAAGTTTTATAGTGCTTAAAAGAATAGGGTAGTTTTTCTTTGCATTAAAAGAGGGGTTAAAACGCTTAGTTAAGTAAAATTTTAGTTTCCTGATAAAAGAGTAATCTGATACTAAAAATCTAGGGATTCTAAAACGGTTCTTGGGCTTAAAATATTGTAGGTCGATTTCTATGGCTTTGTGATCGGAGCTGGGATGAGGACGGTAAAAATCATTCTTGAACAGGGATAAAACAGAAGGGGAAGCCAAGGCCAAATCAATGCGCGATGTTTTGTTTCCTGATCGCCAAGACACGTTGTCTTCGGGATTTAATTTTTTGATGGCATCGACTAGTTCCAATTCAATGATTAACTTTGACAATTTTCTATTTGGGTAGGCTAATTTGCTTATGTCAGTGTTGAAGTCGCCAAATGACTAAATGAGGATAGATGTCATTTTTACAGGAATTAATGATTGCCTGAAAAAGGACGAACACTTCTTTTTAGGGCCATAAACGTTTATGAAATAGAAGTCCCCCGCTTTTAGTAGGAACAAAAACCTGTGCCATTTTGATTCACCGAATGTTGCTTAACTATTATTGGTTCTTGAATCCTTTTAGATACTAAAGAGAGGATGCCACGGTGGCTACCATCTCCCGTAAAAAAACAATGGTAGTTTTTTGGAAGATATTGGATGCAGGATTGTAAACACGTTACTGATTGGTTGTTTGTACCAACGATGGAAGTGGAATCAATAGGGGATTCAATGGTAACATCTAAATAGAGGAAGTGTTTTCTTTGTCACACTTCGAGAAAGTTTTCGAAATGGCTTGTTTCAAGGCAATTGAGTAGTCATGGATATAAGTCTGGTCTTATTGAATCCGACTTTACTATGATCCAAACCAAAACAATTTTGACATTGGAGCTTAGCACCTTTAAATTTGAGTTTTATCACGGATCCTTCAAAGGGAGCCAGTTGTGGAATTGTTGCCGGATCTGCAATAACTTCTACGACGTAATCCCCGTCCATCCTAATGTCTTTATATTCTTTATACTTTGACTCCGCCATTTCATTACTTGCATTTTTTTTAGGATAATGATTAACCACTCTTCCAAATTGTGCGAACCAATTTGCCGCCTTTTCTTCATTAATTCTTTTGAACGTGTTAACCATAGTAATGGTAACCTTCTTTTTGGTTTCTAGGTTGATTTTCTCCAGTCCTTTTAATCTTAAGTTAACATTAATAAGGTTTCCAACAACATTTTTAACTTCATAGGAATGAACCTTCTTCAGATCTTCAAGTCTAGTCCTAATGTCAATAGGGAACTTTGTATAAAAAGCAGCTTGATTCCATCCGAATTGAGGATTGGCCCCCAGAATTTCATGTTCCTTAAATCCAAGAGTATAGCTATATCGTATTTGTCAATATGCTTTACTCCTTCCATACGAAAAGAACTGTCCTTAGGATCTTCAAGTAAGACCACAAAAGTCTCCCACTTATATCTCTTGTCCCAGTAAAGAAATATTCTCCTTTCCTTTTTGAGTATTCGGTAGTTTCTACCGAATATCGTATAATCGGTTCGACACTTGAAATCTACCGTTGGTAGTATCGAATACCGATTAACATTCGGTAATCGCAGCTCGGATATATATATATATTGTCGTTCGCCAAAAGTTATGGTTCGTCATTCATCATTCGTTTGTCGTTCGCCATTTCTTTTTTAAAAAGAAATTTCTTAAAAAAAGTGATGACGTTTTTTTAGAAAGAAATATCTGAAAAAAGTGATGACTTTTTTTTAGAAAGAAAATTTGTTCCATGAATATTAAAAACTTTGTTTTTTTGGCGCCAAAAACGAACGACGAACGATAAGGGATTTTCCTTATCGTTTGTCTTTCGTCAAAACTTTGTCGTTCGTCGTTCATCGTTTGCGAGCGACAACAAATGAACGATAAATCAACAAGTCTGTTAGATATATTTATATAGTGATGGGTCACGAGCTTAAATTTACTACTCGAGCTTGGGCGAGTAGTAAGAAAAATTACTCGAGTATTTACGAGTTTTTACTCGTAACTCGGGTAAAATTTAAAATCGCAAAAAAAACTCGTTACTTGTAAGAGCTCATTTTTATTTAATATATATGAAAAGGAAGAAAAATTTGATACTCCCTGTAATATTTGTATTTTTTAGATCATCCTTTAACATCCTGATTGATATGAAATAATCATACATACGATATAGAAGTTCTATGCAGTTCGGGAGTTCTTGCTCATTTAAAAAAATGGGGTTTAAGTCCTTTATTTTGTAAGATTCTAAAATTTATCCCTCGCACTCAGTTTTAATATAATTGATATTTTTTAGGATTTACAGTTTTTTGAGCTAGAAGTGATATTTTTTCATAAATTACTTGATATCAAATTCTAAATCATATTCAGTCCTTCGAAACAAACTTCTGGTTCGTTGAAATACTTGTTTCATTATCATTGTATATTTTGAACAAAATTGTCTTGATTAAGACTAGTGGATAGGAAAAAATCCCCTCGAACACTAGATTGAAGCTTTTGTAGATAATTAGTCACGTTTCCAAGTAATTTTTATGGGACTGAAGATTCTTCTTTTCCATTTGCAGTAGCTTGAAAAAAAAAGACATTCCAAAAACATTATTATTATATATGCGTATAAAAAAGGGAGAATTTTTTTTATTCACAGCTCAAATATATATATATATATATATATATATATATCATAATTATATCAGGAAACGACCGGGTACCCGGCCCGGCTGTTTTTTGAACGTTTCGTCCCGGTGTCTAAATCAGCGGGACGGGACTTTAATATATCCGTCCCTCGTCATTCTGAAAGTGAGGACGTTTTTTTTTAGAAAAGAATTCTTAATATTTCAAAAATATATTTAATTTTGTTTCTACTTTCTTTTTTAATTTTTAAAAAATAATGTAGTTTTTTTTTAATGTCGTCTCTTTCAGAATTATAAAGGAACGAATATATTAAAGTCCCGGCCCGGATCCCGGCGAAAAAACATATCCTGGTCGTTTCCTGACTTTTAGATGATGTATTGTTTATATTTATTTTTATGAAGCTAGGATGATTAGTAAAGGAACAGTAAAATCTATTTAAAACAATAAATTATAACGTATTAATTACATAAAGTACCATTATAAGACCGTCTCATTACTAATTATTATTAAGAATCAATGCCTTTTGAAGCTCTTGATTTGTCCAGACATATTATTTGAAGGGACGAGTTTTTCGTTGAATTATAAATTTACACGTGGGTAACGAGTTTGTTTCCGAGGAACGAGTTTTTCTCCGAGTAACGAGTAAAAGCTCGTCGATTTCATGTACGAGTCGAGTATTTGAAGACTTTTTTACTTACTAAATAAAACTCGAGTATTAAAAAAACGAGTTTACTCGTGACCCATCACTACATTTATATATATATATATTCCATAATAGATAAGTATTTCAGTGGAATACAACTAAGTTTTGATCAAATACCATATATCAGAAAAATGAGTAATAGTGGCAATTTTTTTATATTAGCTATTATATTAAATGATTATGGGTAAATTTTTCGTTTGTTCCATATTTTCCATACGTTATCATTCTTCTTTTCTATCTTGGGTCATTTATTACTGGTTCATTTATTTTTAAAGCCTCATCTTACTCGTCCATTTCTTCCTTATATCTTATAATAACTTATTTAAAATGCGTTTACCTCTATAACAATGTTCGAGAACGGAATACAAAGTTAGACGTTGATCTACGGAACAAGAGTACGATTAACGAACAGAGATGTTTACTAACAATAAATGCAACGCACAAACCAATAAAATAGAACCGAGTGCAGATATGCTCACAAGTCTGAGCAGAGTGCATATGAAGGACTTCTTTCTTCAGTGTTCTCATTCATAATAAAGAGTACATGCTCCGTACTTAAAAATTGCAAACCCCTTTTCAGTTAAACCCATGAAATCATCAGCTGAAAATTGCCTTACGGGCATGTTTATCAATAAGCTTTATTAAGTCTTATTTACCACGGACTAGGGAGTGCAGAAAGATAGAATTGTAAATATACAACCAGTGATGTCATGGTAAGAACATAGGTTTTCCCCCCGTATAAATGATGACGTCACTGGGTAGTATTGTAGTTTTAGGGATTTTTTAAACTCCTAAATCGACTTCATTAAAAGTAGATATATGTACTTGTTGTTTTTGATTTGGGCGCATTCTACAATAAATAATTAGCTTATTAGGATAAACAAGGCTATGGAAGGAATCCTCATCTCCTATCCCACCTCCGTCCTAGAGCTCAGCGGTCCGAATTCCAAGGTAGATGGAAAGCTGCAGCTCTGCAACTTAACCGCAGAGAGTCGGCTAACTTTCAAGGTTAAGTCCAATGCCCCTAGAGGGGCACTTGTGGTTCGTCCAAGCCTGGGAGTTCTCTCGCCCAAAGAAGTCCTTGACGTCTCCATCACGGTTCATCGCCTGGGAACTGAGCTTAAGAAGAACTTCAAGTAAATAAAAGGATTATTCTGATTATTTTTTTATTTAAAAGGTGAAGCAGGTTCGCAAAAAAGATCTGGATATCAATTATTAAAACGTGTTAAAAACCATTAAAACTAGGATTTGATTCTCAAATATCCTTCAATTGAGGATAGTATATCACTAAAAGTTATATTTAAAATGAATAGGCAGTTAAAGGTTCCAGTGCCTTAGAGTAGAGAGTCTGGACGCATGACTGATGAGTCATACATAAAGCTAACAAAAGCCCTCAACAAACAAATTTCATATATTAAATTAATATGTTTGGATTAATAGCAAATTTAATGTTATTTTATAATTCAAGGGATATATTTTAATGTAAAAAGATGGCAATTGAGTTGAATTTGCTATAAATTGCAATTTTTAGGATTTGGCCACTATTTTCAGCAGAAATGGGATTGATATGTTGAATAACCATATTATTGCATTTCTAAATCTATTCGTAATTTGGGAAGGCCTCCATCAATCACGAAACCTTTTTTGTTTTTATATCTCTAGGATCCATCATCAAATAGGTTTCTCTGGAAATTAACTTTAATTATTTATTCATTTTCCTTGGTTTAATTTCTTAAATAATTAATT
Organism: Caligus rogercresseyi; assembly: GCA_013387185.1. Classification (NCBI taxonomy): domain Eukaryota; kingdom Metazoa; phylum Arthropoda; class Copepoda; order Siphonostomatoida; family Caligidae; genus Caligus; species Caligus rogercresseyi. The sequence goes on from CP045890.1 coordinate 34,297,554, forward strand.
ATTAATTATGATATCCAATTTCCCAGACTCAAGATACTATACGTTATCCTATCGGATAATGAAGTCGACCTTGACTGATATGAAGAACTACTCCTCTGACCGGATCTATGATCGAAAAATGGACGTCCACTATCGCTTCATCCCGGGATTTCCGGAGTCTCGTGCCCTAGTGGGTCTCAAGAACACGCATCTGGGTCGCTGAATGATGTTAACCGAGGGACTGGCGGCGGCGGTGTAAGGGAGGCACCTTCGCAAGCGAATTGATCTGGAGGAACTCTTGGCAGACCTCGCAAGCATTGTCTCTAATCAAGTATATGGAAGCATCATTTTACTCATAATTGGATTCATTATGGGCAAATGGATTTTTGAAAATGTGTATTGTAATAAATATTAGCTATTAAAAAGTTGAGTTAAGGAAAAGTGCATTTGTTCATTTGACGTTCTAGTTTTTTCCCCCCGAGACAACAATAGTGAGAGTAATAGGCCTGAATGCCTAGATTACTGTTGCCCTTTTTAGCAGGCTTTGAAATGAAAATGACCTTTGATTCTCTCCAGATCCTCGGAGTGCAACCTGTGTAAAGTACTGCGTAATATGTAGTCTTGGCAGGCGTTCTAGAAAGTGTTCATGAAGATACTTGTATGCATGAACAGGAATTTGAACCGTACCAGATTTATAAAAATTAGCATTTTAGACAGTGAGACGTCAAAGTAGTCTTCATGCGGCTCCTAAACTTGAAAGATCCTCCTAAAGTTGCTCCAGTTGCAGTTTTAAGATTTATTTAATGGTTAGAGTACGAATTGTATTTATATCAAGGTACAGTGTCTATGATGCGACCTGAGTTATTAACATCAGTTTTCACGCAGAGAGAAGTATGTGGCTCTAAATATTTGTTGCGATAAATCACTTATTGAGTCACCCATACCACCGGCACACTGGTGTGTTGTTCTGTCTCTCCAAAGAGTACTTATCGGTTTGAAGCCACCGCCAATCAAGAGAGGCTTATGATAATGTTACAATCTTCAAAGTGGATTTATGAGACTCGTTGGACAGCTTTTGTGATCTAAGTCATAATAGTCCATAAGCCATTATTTAGTTTTATATATATATAAGATATCAGGAAACAACCGGGTCCAGGCTGTTTTTGAGTGTCCCGACCCGGGACTGAAATTTACTTTCGTATGTCATTCATAAAGTGGCGACGTTTTTTTAGAAGGAATTTTCAAAATTATTTTCATTTAAAAAAAAAGTCATCACTTTTTCTGAGAATTTTTTTTTGAAATTCTTTTCTTTAAAAAACGTCCTCACTTTTCCAAAAAAAAAAAACGTCATCACTTTTTTGAGAATTTTTTTTTTGTACAGATTTCTAAAGAAATGTCACTTTTTTTGGAAGTTCTCTAAAAAAACGTCGTCACTTATTTTTTGAAATTCTTTTCTATCAAAAACGTCGTCTCTTCAGAATGTCGAAGGAACGAAAATATATATTAAGTCCTGCCCGGCTTGAAAAATTTAAGTCTCGGCCCGGGTCCCGTCGAAAAAAAGGTGTCCGCGCGTTTCTTGATATGTATATATATATATATAATTGACTTTAACCACCGAACTATATGTATCTGGATAATCAACAGAAGATAAAAGTTCCTAGGTTCGATAGACTACTATAAGCTATAATGCTTATATATCCAGTCGGATGCCAATTTATGTAGAACCATATAGGCAAAAAAAAGTTCTGCCTAGTTAAAATCGTTGTTTGAATACATCGGGATAGAAAAAGGCAAATTTAGCAAAAATTTAAAGTAATGACATTATAAGTTAGTATCCTATAAAAGTAGCCCCTTGAAATAACGTCACTCGGCATGAGTTATTTTAATTTCTCCCTTTTTGTTCTTTAAGAAACTCCTGAAATTACAAAAGGTAAGTTTTGGGCTGATTTGTAAGTGTATTGCTCGTTTAACCCTTCTAAGCCCTTCACTAGAATCCACGGCGACGGCTTTAAATCATAGGTTCAAAGCTTAAGAATAATAACCACCTTTCAACATGGAATGAAGAATTTTATTTTTCACTATTCAAATATTAATTATTATTATTTTCAAATTGGATATAATAATGTGATGCACAAATAGTATTAAAAACTATTATATAGTTCCTTTAACGGCTGTATGCTACTTAAGTACACCCATCTTGGTATATGCCAGTTGGAACCCTTGATTCGGTAGTTTAGCGGCTTCCTCCTTGAATTCAAAGTTATCCGACACAAATCTCAGTGAGAACGGCATGGATCGTGCTGCAACATAAGAAATACATAAGATTCAACCAGAGATAAAACATAGTATTAAAGCAACATATGGCAGCGCTGAATATCGACTTTTTGTTATGCTTTCCATTTTGAATAAGACAGCGTCACAAAAAAAAACATTAAGAAAGAGTGGGACTTATATAAAATATATAGTGATGCGACATCCTTGATTCGAGAGAAGGAAGCCATATTGTTATTTTTTCTTCGACAGATGTGCTGAGACATAATTGTAGTTTAATCATGAGCAGAAAACACTAACAATATTAGCAAATGATTAAAATTTAAATAAAGTGATGAGTCTTTTGATTCAAACTTTAAGAGCGTTGACGCAAATTTATAGTCAAGGTTGGGTGAGTCCACACAAGGCTACATAGTGTTCCTGGGCCAGTGGAATAAGGAAATGCACGAAGTGTAAAATATTGCTACTGAAAGCACCTTAATTCAAGATGACTTATATGTGTCTCTTACGAGTCTTTTTCAATCGTTAGGTATCTCTTTAACATCGTTAAAACGAATTTAGTGAACAAAAATTTGACTTCAACGATATGCGGTGTCAACAAGACAGTGCCACATCACACATAGGAAATGTTACAATTGATTTAATTAAGAGTAAGTTGGTGATCGTGTTATCTCCCTAAACGAACCAGTCAATTGGCCGCCTCGCTCCTGCGATTAACGCCTCCTCATAAATTCTTTGGAGTCACGTGAAACCCAATATCCTGTACGTTGGTAGAGCTAAACAAATAATAATCAACGCGAAAATGCTGCAGTTTCACCCAATTTATACGGAAAGGTAGTCAAAAATATGGTTCAACGGTTAGACCTCGTAAAACGTGCACGTGGGGTCATTCAAACGACATTTAATTTCATTAATAACTTAACTTGATTGTATTTAACGGCAAATAAAGAAATCGTCGATATCTCAAACTGTTTTTTATTTTATTTTAAAAATGTGAGTGCTCTTAATATAAAAAAACTCTTTAAGGTATAAAAGGTCTGTCATATTGCAAAGAGAGCTGACTACTCCCTGGCAGTTGATTTTTAATGACTATTCGTTACATTTGGCTTGCGTTAAACAGATTCATACAATGAAGTAGGGTACCCCAGAAATGATCTAAGATAAATAAATGATAGACTAAATGATAAAAAAGGTAAAATTTATCACCGTCGAGGAGTCGTCAACAATTTTTTGTGTCAAGCTTCTACCAGAGCTATCATTTATGTATTTATTTTCTAGCTAAGTACTTACAATGTGAATGAATGCTGATACATTTAATGAAACGTATTTCAACTATCTCATTAAGAGACGTCGCATTTTCTATAGAACCTTATACCTATGAAAATGCTTTGATTTCTTAGTCTTGGAACCTATTTTCAAGTATCAATTATAATATAGAAAAATGTTTCTATGATGTTATTGTCCCCTTTTTGATACCGTTCATTTAACTTATTTCGAATGAAGGTGTCCACTTACAACATACGGTAGCCGCAGCACCCATTGTCATGTCTACAAGCCCCACGGAGCGTCCACAAATGGCGTGGAATTGACGACTTTCCCTGTCTTTTCGCTGCTCCTGGGATAATCACGCAGTCATAGCCGGATGTTTTCTTTCCATCTTCACCGTAGCCGCAAATACGCTTCCCTTAAAAGTATATTAAAATTATTAATACCAATGTAATCAAGCATCAGGGATAAACAGCAACAAGATCATTTGCCCTTAAATTTTGGGGAAAAATAATAGATAAAAAAATATATTATTCTGCCGCTGAAACAAGAGGGGCTTCTGGCCCGATACAGAGACGGACTTTGCTACGGACAATGAGGGCGACCGCACTGGGCACAATTTAAAATGAAAAGAAATAGGATCAATAATATAGATACCGGAAATTATACGGCATAGAATGGGTGACAGTGCCAAGATGGTGTTTTTGCTCCATCCCTGTATGCATATTTGTAATCTATCTATCGGCTAGCATGCAATCAAATCAATGATAACTTTTTCAACAATTTATGAGATGTTAAAGGTTATATGTAGCTCTTGTGATTTTGCCAATATGGGATGTATCTTTTTCCAAAGGGATGATGATTCCAGTGTTCACTCAGGTGTTAAAGTAGCCAAAACCACCACTGCCCAAATGCACTGTAGAACAAACACTTGAACAGGGCCTCTACAGCCAAGATTGAGCCTTTGTGGCCAGTTCCTGTTCCGTAAGTTGAATAATCTACCTTCAAATTACGATTTTATGTTGTCTGATACCTGCCGTGCAAAGGGCTATGAGGATGGACAAAGAAAACGGACAGTAGCGGAGTTAATATTGTATTGTATTTGATTTATTGTTTAATGCAATTGACAAGTTGAGTTTTGAACTTTTTATCGTTTATTGCATGTATTTTTTTGGATTATAATTAAAAAGTTTTAAAAGGATATAAAGTAATTATGAACATATGTTCATTTATGTATTTTTTCGCAACTGCCTAGTGTTTATGTGTATTATCTACACGTTTGTTGATGATGATGAATAAAAAGTCTTAACAAAAAAAAAAGATATTAAAGTAACCATCGGTTTTTGTAATTAAGGAATAATAATAATTTTCAAAAATATATAAATATATATGGATATATATGGTGTCTTGTCTTGAGTGTAGAATATCCTGGAGATTTATTACTTTGGAGCAAAAGTACAAGGCATCCTTTTTACAATATGCTAAAAAAGACTAACATTTGCAAGTCACTCACCTTGGTAAATCCTTTGGCTTCTTTTCCTGCATGAGAAAAAAATTGAAACAACAATAAGTTTTACTGAGATATAAT
>CP045890.1:34302757-34327314 GCA_013387185.1 Caligus rogercresseyi
TCGGAAATATCAGAAGGCAATTCGAGCCACGGGATTGTGGAACGCATGACACGTGTCAAATGAGTTTTGAGAGCCAAGAAACATCAATGTCGTCTACTAGAAGCCTAGTGTCAACATGTCGGGAAAATAAACCGTTTAATTATAAAAATGTGGAAAAACGCAAAGGTCTGACTGAACGATACAGGGTTAATAAAGCATAGATCCTTTCGAGAAAATTAGTTTATTTTTATTTGTTTCAATATAAAAATCAATTCCTGAAATATCTTTGGTTCAATAAAATGAAGATTTTAAAGGATATGTTTAGAGGTAAAATTTTAAGGAGCATTTAGGTCTATTAATTTTTCCTAGCTAGTTGTTTATGATTAAACACTGGGACCTAAACATAATGGGTTCAAAGCAAAAGGAGTTCAAATAAAAAAAAGCAATCGGTATTATGAAATAAGGCAAAAACTTCACTCGGCTGTTGAAATAGGACATCAACTCAGGAATAAGATTTTTCCTCCTTTCAGAACCCTTTTCAATGGGCCTCAGTCAGTGGCGTAACGACACATCAATGGGCCCGTAAGCAACATTATCTGCGTGGGCCCCATATGAAGTACAACAGGTGTAAAGGTCCAGGATAGGGCGGCAGTTCCATAAATTGGCCAAACAAATACAATTATGCAATTCTCAGTAGTATATGATCACACATCACACACGGGAAAATAGCGACTGCGCACCTTGAATGCAACCATTGGTGACAGCGCACCACCACATCCACTAAAACATTGATGGCGCACCATGCATGTCCATGAAAAAACATAGGCTGATTTGGTGGCAGAAATCATAAAACCCAGAAAAAATCAGACGAGCCAAAGCTCAAAGCGTATATTGTAAACGTTATCACTTTTCACAGTAGACTACTGACTGAAGCCTCTTCCACACCAACCCGATGTTTGGCTATTGTCGTGCAGCGCGCACACAGTGAGCGCGCACATAGACGCGCGACAGACCAATCCAGGACCCCACTTGCTACTACTGTGTTGTGTTGCCATTTTTTTATCCATAACTATTTTAAGATATATAAAGTTTTTACTCACATCATAGATGCAGCTTCCGGCCTTACTCTGCGCAAACTCTTCGATCAGGTCCTGTACATCCAGCTGCCGGGCACGAGCATTCTCAATCGACAGGATGGCGAGTCCAGAGAGACGACTCTGTCCCATTGAGCTCCTCAGGTAGCTTTTAATTAGCTTTAGTTTTGAAAAGGAGCGCTCTGCGGAGGCCACTGTCACTGGTATTGTAAGAAAGAGCATGAGAACTGTGCAAACCTCTCCGAAACTTGCTGTGATGCAGCTGTTCTCAATGAGCAGCATCTTTGCGAGCTCTCGCACTGTCTTGACTTGTGAGATGCGCTGTTTCAAGCAAGCACGGAATGACAGCAACTGAATGGGGAAATCTTCAGTAATGTCATCTCTGTAGATGTCGACCAGTTTGCTTGCTTGCCGAAACAGTTCGTCGTCTGTGGCGGTGCAGAGTGTCATGGGCTGTATAGCTTTAAAACGTTCCGCTGTTGATCGTAGACCAGTGAATCGCTGGGTCAGCTGAGAGATGACGATGTCCAGACAGGCGTTGAAGACGTGCACTCGAAAGTAAGAGTCTGCATCTGCTAGGCGGTCTTGACTCAGTTCAAAAATGCGCTTTCACCTTTCTCGCCCGAGTGTTCTCAAAGGCCTTGCTAACCCCCCACTTCTCCGAGAGGCCCTGTGCTGCTTGTTTGGACTCTTCGAAGTGCTCGCGGTAAGCAGACAGGTCTGCGATGGCGCAGTCCAGTAGCTGGACTGCTATGGACAGGTCAGTTTCGTGAGACTGCAAAAGTTTAGACACCACATTTGTTCGCTCCAGGATTTTGCTTTGGAGGACAACCAGACATACAAAGGAGAACTTCTCCATTGCGCGTTTCAGTGATGCTGCTTCGTCCCGCTCCTCTTTCTTATGGCTCGTCAGCCCGATTTTTGACAGTGCCTTCATCACGTCCCCATATCTGTGTCGTAGAGCACTGACTGCATCGTAGCGGGATGCCCATCTGGTCGGGCATAACTTCTTAAGTGTGATGTTGGAGCCGTTTTCTGTTGTCTCACTCCGATCTGCATTTATGAGCATTGCCCATCTCTTTATACTGTGTCCAAAAAACACATAAATACGCTCCACAACATCAAAAAAATGTCTCACCTCTTGTATCCTCACCGCATCATTGAGGATAAGATTCAAGTTGTGTGAGGCACAATGCACATACACGGCAGTCGACTCTTTCTCAGCTATTCTTGCCTGAACACCACTGTATATGCCGCTCATATTAGCGGCACCATCGTACCCCTGCCCTCTGCACTTGGAGAGGTCCAGCCCGCTCTCCTCCACAGACGCGATTATCTCCTTGGTTAGTTCACTGGCGGATGAGTCGGTAACTTCACGAAAGCCAACAAAAGATTCTTTGACTGCAACATCAGTGGCAACCCCTTGGCTATCTCGCTCAATAACGACATATCTAAAAATTTGGCTCATCTGGTCCACTTTCGCCACATCTTGTGTTGTGTCCATGATCACCGAGAAGAATGGAGATGAGCGTAATTCATCTAGAATGTCTTTCTGGACACGTTTGGCAAGGAGTTCGATCAGCTCGTTTTGTATCAGAGGGCTTAAGTACTTGATCGAGCGAGCGGGACGGCTTATCAGCTCCTGTAGCACTGGGTCATATTTTGCCAACAGTTCGATGATGGAAAGGAAGTTGCCGTTATTGGCTTTGCCAATTTTTTCCTGTGCCCTCTAAATGGGATGTTGTTCATGGCTAATGTGAGGGTAACATTAATCACTCGGTCTATTACCTGTCTCCAAAAGCTTGCCTCCTGAAGTATATTTCTCTCCATTTCCTTATCCATGACTTTATTCTGACGCCAATGGTCGTAGATCACACATGCAGCTGTATGCGCAGTAGATGTCTCGTGTATTTGAATTTTCCTCGACAAATTGCGCCAGGTATTTGTTTTCCAGGTGTGCTTTGCAAAAAGCCAACAGGGCTCACAGTAGGCTACGTCTAGGATCTGAGAGTAGCATAGCCATTTCCTCGGTATCTCCAATCCAGACTTGGTTCTGCTAATGTAGAACGATGCAGAAAAGCGCCGGTTTGACTGTTCAGGGTCCCGAGGGAAAGGACCTGTTGGCTTACACGACCCCATCGACACTATAAAACGTTTCACGTCTGCATCAAGGCTCTCGGGGAAATGTCCTATGTCAGTTGGGTACTCCCTCGTTGATGTTAAACCGGGAGGGGTTTCAACTTCGGTCAAGGAGCTGTCACTGTCAGACCCACTGTTAGCGCAACAAGGGCTAGCTCGAGCCTCACAGCCCCCTCCTCACCCACGCTCTCTCCATTGTTCTCTTCTTGGTTGCAATCTTCACTCACTCGACGTAGCAGCAACAGCGTCCACCTCTCCCTCTCCGGTTCTCTGAAAGAAGGAGTTTATTTTCGGAAGTTTTTTCCTTTCTTCCTGCAGCTCTTCATGCCTTTTTCTTTTCTGAAATCCGCTTCGGTACTTCTTTTTGTTATCCATCGTCGCTGATGTATTCGTATCCTTTCAGATTGGAATAATTAACTATGTGGAATCTATCTTTAATGTCTTATCCCTACACGCACGAAGAAGATATAGTGTAGGGTAATATATATTTGTTATTATCGGAACATATTTATACATTGTAGTCACGCAACCCTACAGTCGCTAATACAATGTTATGGTTTAATCTACGCTCTGGTTTAGTGTAACGTGATGTGACGTCTTAACACGCTGCACGCACGTTACGTACGTAATTCGTAATATGTCCAGTCAGTTCATCATAACCATAACCCATAATTCCAAGTCGTAGCGTTAAAAAAAAATCAAATACATCGTTCTGTTAATACCTTTATTGCGGTTTGAAACATATTGTATGAGTGTATTTTATACCAACCGTTTAATGAACTATACATAGTTACTAACATAGTATTAAAAGTACCACTGATTTGCTATTGGTGTCGTTTTTAAACGGCACACCGTCATGTTGAAATCTGGCATGAGTTGTGGTATAAATACGGTCCGGCCAGGAACGCATGTATCAGGTGGGTTTGAGAGGAATTTACTGCACCATCTCAAGTGTAAAGAGACGCCCTAGTGCGCAATTGCGTTGGGGGCCCACCAGATGTCCGTGAGGTCGTGGGCCCTTAAGCAACTGCCGCCTCTGCTTACACCCCTGGCCTCAGTACATTCACGAATCCCTTGAAATTTAAAAATCAACTCCACACACTCAGGGAAATAGTGAATTCTTGTTTTTGTTTCGTCTGGACAATATATTGATCTGCATTAGACGATTAAACGTTGGAAACGAAATAAAAAATAAATGCTGACTGAAAATGATGTTTATTGTTTCACCGTTTTATAGGGCTCTGGTTTTACTGACCGGAGATTTTAAAATGCAATTCTATCAATGCTTTCTAATAAATAACGAAAGAAAACAAAAGTTCTTAGCTCATTATTGGATTTAGTATTGCGCTGTAATTTTGAGTGATTCTATTCCGAAGGAAGAACCTTAGTACGGATGCACCTTCTTCTTTCCGGAGTTACCTATTCGATAAGACTCACCAGGAACTAGAAAAACCCGCTCATCTCTCATGAGAACTGACTTGTTTTTTTAGTAAGTTGTTGGATGTTTTCTGCTAGCTCTCAAAATTTATTCTCAAATAAATTGTTTAGTTTGGTATTTTGTGGACGTAAATATTTATTGATTGTCATATCTGAATTTACAACTGGTTTTTTTTCCTTTCTATCTCAAGTCGGTAAAACGATAAACCATGACTGGGATAACTGCAATAAAAACATTCTTATTTATTATGGTATTATGAAAACTTTTTGTTTTCTGAGCAAAAACCCTTCCGTAATTGCTTTGATAGCTTTTAATCTCCAGAGTTTTTTCACAACATAATTGGTGCTTCTTTGTGGATGTTGCGATGAAAGCAAAGGTCAGTAGTGAGTAAGTCATTTCATGTTTCAAAACTAACAGCAAAAAAATGAATATCTCTGACTCAATAAAGTCTTTTTTTAATGACAGCAGATTTGCTTTTCTTTAGACCAATCAACTACAACATATGATTACAAACTTGGGAAGTCTACATGTAAGCGCAGATTGCCAAATATACCATATTCACTCACATAGTTACAAAAATTATCTAGTTTTAAAGGCAAGGGACTACTTTATACCCGACATGAAAGAAAGAGAAAAACAGCTGTTGATTAGAAAACATAGAGACACCTCTCTTGTATCTCTCTGGCATCCCTTCTATTATAATATCAAAGGTATCACAAACCTCTCCCTTTTTTAGTTTGGTTGGTTGTATTTTCAGCAGGATAACTAAAAAAGTACCGAACGGATTCGGATGAAATTGTGGAGTTGTTGGAAATGCCAAAAAAACAAGTGATAATTCGGCACCTCTGAGGCTTTTTAAGATGCCAATGAGCTAAATACTACTAAATATTTCAAGTAGCCTACTCTGCCATAGATGTCGCTGTGCTGTGAAATTGGGTGCCGGGAGGTCTCCTCTCGGAATTTCCGTCGAGGGAACCCTCCCCCGTCCCTCTACGCCGCCCCAGTCGTGTAAAATCCGCCTCAGAAGGCTCATAAGGACCCGTGACGGCGGAGGTTTGCACTCTCTGAGTGTATATATGCATCTAGTTATAATATCAAATTTATAAAACCTCTCCCTTTTTCTATTATTATAAGCTGTGATATTCTATTTGCATTATCATAACAGCTTGAGTATTTTGCTCATTTTGCATATTAAAAAAGCACTTAGAGATGCCAAATTTAATCACTGTTATTGGCATTCCAACAAAGACACAGTTTTTTGAATCCGTTCAGTACTTTTTGAGTTATAACTCCATACAAACAAACAACTCCAACAAACGCCAGTGAAAAACAACTTCTCTTCGGCGGAGGTAATAACACCAACAGCTTAATAATAATAGAAAAAGGAAGAGGTTTGTGATTAATTTGATACTATAATAAAAGAGATGCAAGAAAGATGTCTCTATGTTTTCTAATCGACATGTCGGGTATAAATAATCCCTTGCCGTTTTAAGACTTAAATGTAATCAATCATGTCAGGTCATGAAATACATTTTTCGCTCTTATGTGTGTATTTAAACACAATATTTGTGTATACATATGTAACATACTGAGATCACAAATTTGACATTTTGACCTATTTAGATAGATTCATTATAAGATAAAAATTCTAAATCCACAGATAAATTAATTGTTCAAGCATAAATACTTAGTATATTTAAAAAGTATATTTAACCCTTGGCCAATATAATATTTAAGGAAAAAACATTTGATAAGGCCTTAGTTTCATAGATTACAAATATTGCAATGTATGTTAAACCCTTGAATATGTTAATATAAATAGCCTAAAAGAAAAAAGGGAACACCAAAAACATAAAAAGGAAAATAGTTTTGCTCTTTAATTCCTAGTTGGCTGACAGTCATTCAATTTTACATAGACAAAAATCAAGTCCCATAGTTATAATTTGTTATATTAATTTATTATATTTTATTATGTGAATATAAATAAATAGAAAAAATGTTTGATTTATTGAACATTCTTTTCCTTTTTTTATATCAACTTCACTGACCTCTCTTTCCTTTTCAGGCTCTTTATGTCAATCCAACTGTTTACAGAGACAAAAAGTAGGGTGAATTGTCCACCTTTGCCTTGAAATAACACCATAAAACTATAATTTGTGATACATATGAGTAAATACAGGTATGATGCAATTCCTTCAAGCAAGATACAATCAAAATGCGTTTGCGACCACCCGTCTATAACGGTCACTCACATTTACTCCTAAGAAAAGTGATATTACAGGGTGACGGAGATTATTGGTGCCGTCTTTGACAGCTGTTTTTGGCGGGAAAAAGTGGTATAAATATTTAGCTGTATTTTATCTCAGTTTTCAATTAGCTTTCCATCAGAAAACGACCGGGTACCCGACCCAGCCCGGTTCCCGGCTGTTTTTTGACCGTCTTGGCCCGATGTCTAAAAATCACTGGACCGGGACTTTAATATATTCGTTCGTTCGTCCATTTTGAAAGTGACGACGTTTTTTATAGAAATTTATCAAATGTTTTTTTTAAATATTAAAAAATTAAAAAGTAGTGTTGTATTTTTTGATAGGAAAAATATTTAATAAAAAACGTCGTCTCTTTCATAATGACGAAGGAACGAATATATTAAAGTCCCGGCCCGGCTTGAAAAGTTCAAGTCCCGGCCCGACTCCCGGCGAAAAAAAAAAGTGTCCCGATCGTTTCCTGCTTTCCAAAATGACTGACTTCAATCAACTGGACGTGTTTGAATGACCAGAGGAGTGGTGAAGACAAACAATGGTGACCTGTATCTGCTCCAAAATCACCAACAAGGAAATTGCTGACAATCGTCACTTCACTATGAGGATCCTGCAGCACTCCAGGAAGAGGTTTGAGAACGGTAACTACATCATGAAGGCAATTGCGGCCGAAAAAAAAAGAGCATGACACGGATATGGAGGGGCCAGGAAGCTCCTCAACAAGCTGAAGCATCCCGTGGAGAAGGACACGAGTTGGTTCTTCATGGGTCATGACCCTTGTCGTTTACAAATCTTTTGAAATGGTCTAATTCATTTGAAGTTAAATAAGCAACTCTTTACTCTCAAGGCAAGTATGATTCTCTATTTCGTTTTATCACCAATGACGTTATAAGGATCATTCTTGTGGTGGTAAGACGTAGATAAAAAATGAATGAGTTGCCAATAGAAAATAATTATTTATTGTTGTTGAGCTGCGAGAACGTCCATTAAATACCCTTTACTATTTGTATTATTATGGCTATGAGCTATTTATTGTTTATCTATCATTAATCATATGTATTTTAATTCATAATTCAAATATGAAGATATACCTTCAAGATAAGTGATTTCTAAAATGTCCATTGTTCAATTACGGATCTTATCATTATATATCTATAACGTAAATTATTTTAACAATAATCTATTTGAGGAAAAACATCGACCCGCCCAAAGTACACAAGGTTCACTCAATTAGATGATTTATAAACATCAAGTAGATCAAATTTTATCAGGTAGGAAGAATGATTTCCCAAACTATAGTTATCAATACATGAACGTAATATTGAATGTTATAAATAAATCGATATGAAATGCTGGAGATAAAGTTATTATTATTCATAAATATTTGCATAGCAATCAACCAAATATTTATACACAATTGGAACATTTATCCTATTTCAAAATAAGGTGCCATAAATGCCTATACAGATTAATTAATAAAACAAATCTTATTATCAAATTGACGATTATGCGTAGGTATATAAATACTTATACATACAATTTTTGGCTTTTCTAGAGTCAACTAACACAAAGGTCGAAAATGATTAGCCAAAATAAAAGAAACAAAAATCAGTTAAAATATTTTAAGTATTTCTCAATTTATGAAAAAACACTTCAGGCTTAAGAGACTAAGGAAGAAGGAAAAAAATTGGGATTTAGGGGCACCAAAAGTGTGATTCATGTTTTTTTTTTTACCTAAATGTATATAGACTTCCTCGCATTAATTGTAAGAAGTCGAAGTGATAGTAGAAATTACATTTCATGGACAGTGTTTAAATATGAGATAATATGCCTCTATTCAGATGAATTGTGCAATAACAGATAATATGGAGTGCCGAAGTATCGTATGGTAGCGTTGAATATCAGGGTATTTGTTAGTTCTCCATTATTGGGGACAGAAAGGATGAAAGATAGTGTGAGATTTCATATTTTTATCGGGAAATAGGGAGAGGATATGACATCACCGCACTCTCTACCTATCTCATGGAGAAAAAAATATATATTATAATATCATATATGGTGTCCAGAAGAAATGGACAAGGGAAATACGAACAAGGAAGAAATGGATCATGGAACAAATGGCTCAAATAAAGAAGTAGGCAAGTATTTGAGTGGGAAAACACCTAAGTATTGTTCAAATACTATTTCTCATATAAATTGAGCAAATACTGACAAAAATAATTTTAGTTTTGCAGTTTTAGATAAATGTTTTCTTTGTTGTTGTCAGTTTTAGTTCAAAATTACCCAAATTATTGTAGATAATAGGTATTGTCTGAAATAACAAACATACCGATGTTAGAAGCACTTGAGAGAATACATGTATAATTTATATATATATAAAGTCTCACTCGCTCCTTAGTTTTTTTCTGTTTCCATTTTTCCTCCATCAATATAGAGGTAACATATATCCCGATATTCAGCGCTACCAATAGTTGTTTCGGCACTCTATATTATCTTTGATCGTAATCAAAAGAAATTTTATAACAACAAAGGAATAAATAAATACGGTCATACGCTCTTTGATTAAAAAAATAATGCTTCCAATATTATTTATGTAAAAATCTCATTAAACAAGGAAGCTTATAAATATTGATCACATCGATAGAATCACATGCGAAAAGAAATCAAACTGTCAACTTTGATTTTGTCATGGTTAATCTATGGACAATCAATACGTCATGAATATGTACAAAAGCACTTTCTGAGCACAACAACTTTTAGCGACAGTTTAATGAAATTTCTCGAAAAGCATCCCCCCCCCCTTCTTGTAGATGATTTTTTTCCTTCCAAAATCTACCGATAACGCTTCAATTGGTTAATTTGCGAAAAATATTCCGCTACAGGCACAAGCTGTTAAGAACTACTAATACCGACGGCAGATTATTTCTACTGAGTCTCAGCTCAGTCAATCAATCACAGAAGTTAAATAAATGTAAGAGCCATCAGGGTGTAACAACTTCTATAGTCTATAATATCCTCAATGCACAATTATTTAAAAAAACTACAAAACAAAAGGTACATTTGTGTATATGTGCGACTGGTTTTTTACTAATCAGACTTCACTTTTTTACTTCTAATCTAAGCAAGTAATAATAATAATAATTAGGTTAACATTAATAAGTAGGGTCATCACTGATAGTAAGAGTCAATATCAATATGGAGCGAGAGAGCAGCTGATTTGTGAAGATACACATCGAAGACGAAAGCAGATTACAAGCAAAAAAGATTAAATGTCCATATTTTCTGACTATAAGCCCACTTTGCCTATGGAGATTCCTTCAAACGCTTCCTGTGTGAGAGGAAGATAACCGGTTTTCGAGGCGTAGAACAGAGAATCTCCCACGGATCGGGATGGATCATAGCCTTCGCTCTTCAAGTCGAACTTCTTGACCTTGTACGTTGCTGAAAAAAAATACAAATATGATGGAATGATTACTAGATATTGAAATACATAATTAAAACCATAGTAGTTTTAAATAACCTATAAGTATTAATAATCAACATATAATTATCATACATATCTAGAAATTCAATAGATGCATACCACATGAGCCTGAACTACACATTAATATTACTATCCGCAATACAGTTCTGTATCCGATGCCGATCTTTTTTATGTATATAAAATATGTAGACCGAAGTATACAACCAATTTATTACATGACTAGTAATCGATGGGCATAAAAACATCCCCTTATGACTTATTCAACTTTATGATAATGTTAATGGCGAGTTTTTTAATATATTTATTTTGTTCGATGGACTTGTTTTCGTGTGAAATTAAAGAACGTATTTATTTTTAAAATCAATGTAATGTAGGTAATGAATTTTGAATGAGATAGAAATCCCACCTTTCCCTTGAGGGGATTGAGCCTACATCCCTCATTATTGAGAGTTGAACAATCTACATACCACTAAGCTAACGTCCTCGTTAAAATAGGAACATGATTATAAGATTGCCACTTTTTATCATAGATATTATGTATCTATTGATGGAAATTAACAAAAGTAGGATATAAAAAATAAATAGCCAGTGGATATTACTAGAAGATCTACAGAGGCATCTACCAAATAAATTTGGCATCCTTTCATGGTTGATAGCCTTTTTAATTATATTGAAGGCATAACTAATTCCAGCCTTTGGATACATAGTCTCGGCTATAGTCATAGTCTAATTTAATTCTATTCAGATAGCAAATAAAATAGACAAGTTTATGGTATTATCAGGCTTGTGGGCGTTCGCAACCTTGGCGTTCGTTTGTCCGTTCGCTCGTTCGTTTTGAAAAAAATCTGTTGAGGCGTTCGTCCGTTCGTTGAAAAATATCAATTATTTCCTTTTTTAAATTGGAACAAAATCAATTATTTAAAAAAAACCGTCCTCACTTTTATCCCAGAATCACTCGCAGGAATTAGAATTTTACTTCTTTTGTTTTAAAAAAAAAGTTTTCACTTATTTTTCTCTGAAGTGGCATAAGAAACATGGATTGAACTTATTTTATAAAAAAAACCTCCACACTTTTGAAAACAATATAAATTGACAGGATGAACACCAAAAAAAAAACCGTTGGTCCGTTTATTTATATTCCGTTCAGGCGTTCGACTTTGACCGTGCCAACATTGTTATTTTTCTGTTCAATCCACAACCCTGTGTATTATTAAGGAAATCACCCATTAAGAACTTCTCTAGAACGTGATTGGTATAAAGAAAGGGGCGCCAATATTTAAAAACCGAACTAAGACTTTAATCGAGGCTTTTGAGGTCAGATGTAAGGATTTAATCATTTCGAAATCAAACGTTTTTCTTTCTTAACGTTTTCGATCCAAGTCATAATCGAATCTATTGGCTGAGCTCCTCCGTTATTACTTATTATTAATAATAATTAAATAAAGTGACTCCTCCTCCTATCACTTAAGGAAAAAAATGAAAGTTTATATTGTTTTATCTTATCTAACGAATAATGGACCAACACTTCAATGATGATAACATGTGGAAAAATAAAGAAAATTTGTCAGTTGCCACCTGACAAATGAAGGGTTGTTATTATCAGGGCTGGTGGGATTTGAAAAACAAAAATCATGTCGTACTTTGCCTATAAATATGCGGAAAATATTAACAAAATGAGCAAAAAAGGCCTAATATGCGAAACAAATATAAAAATATGTATTTTAGACTAAAAATGACGACTTTTCTTTTGAAAATAAGTTCAATTAATGTTTTTAATGTCATTCTGGATAAAAGTGACAACATTTAAAATAAAGTCCACGTCGCTCTTGTGGAGACTTTTTCTTAGAAAAAAACTCCTCAAAATTTGTAAATTATGCGATAAATATCCAAAAAAAAAGGCTGCGTTAATTGTGTTAAAAGCCCGTTTATGCCCAGAAAGTTGATTTACCCGATTCCTACAGCCCTGGTTATTACTTATAACAATAAGGAAAAGAATGAGTGATATGTTACTTCAGTACTTTTAAAAAGTTAAATATTTGGTTACACATCCATCTTGATAAATAAGTAAGACGCTGTAAAATAAATTAAATTGAGATGTCAATTGAAAAAACTGATGTCTAGTGATGAGTTTTCGAGAACTATTATAAAAGCATCTTTCAATACCAACACCACTGTGTCCCCCAGAGATAAAGGAATATTTAAACGTCCTTACCCGTCAAGGCCATTTGATTATGGAGTAGTCGCACGAATACGGGGCGAGCATAGGGAGGCAGTTTAAGGGTGAGTCCTCGGAAGAGGCGCTCTAGGAGCTCTGGCATGGAACTGCTACTGTTTTCTTTGGAGTAAGGCACTGCCATCATTCCTGCCCGGCCGTCATAGCCCGGAACGCTCACGCCATAGACGGCCACTTCCGCGTTATTTTCTAGGAGTGTGCTCACTGTCATTTCCACCTCGTAGGTGGACACGTTCTCCCCCTTCCAACGAAAGGTGTCACCCACACGATCCTTGAAGTAAAGGTAGCCCAACTCATCTTGGACCAAGAGATCCCCTGAACGGAAAAATTGGTCCCCTTTACGTAATACGTCACGGAGGACTTTTTTTTGGTTGTCTTCTTCGTTGGCGTAGCCATGGAACTCCTTCACGGGATGTCCTTGATAATGCGACCAATGCCCTCACCGATTTCGCCTAAGGAGAAAAAAGAACCAACTCTCATTAGTATATACATATATATGTATACTTAGCTAGAGATAGATATAATTAAATCAATCAGGTATTTATTCAATTACCAATGTGATAATAGACCTATACATTTTTTGTAACTTATTTAAAAAAATCATATTGCCAAGAGAGCTGACTTTTTGCTCGCCGATCGGTTTTAATGATGTTAAACCGACTAACATTTATTGATGTTATTCTTCCAGATTACGTCATCAAAAATAGTTTGCTACAATAGATTTTTTATGACGTGCAAAATAATAAGATTACTGACGTGTTTCACTTTATGTGAAAACATGCAATTAAATTTTTCGACATTCTTCTTTAGAGAAATAAATATAGCCAATATTGACTACATTTGTTATCTAGTAAATTGGCCAGTCGATCCTACTTCCTTTTATTTATGAGCATGCAATTCCATCGAATCCAATGGAACTTCAAATAACTATCTAAAGTAACATTTCCTCTCACATTTATCCTTCCTTCCATGTACAAAGCATTTTTCTTACCAACGCCGCAAGGAACACAAAGCCATTTTCGTCCCGATAGACCTCCAAGGTCTGTGGATTCACTTTAATCAAATGAATGGGTGTGATGAGCTCAACTAAGAACTTGGGTACCATGTTGGGTATGCAGCCCACGGCACCCACCGTGTTGTCAAAGTTGATTAGGTTCATATTCCCTCAGTGGACCCATAGAACTCGGCAACACAGGGGATCTTAAACCGCTCCACAAAGGTCCGCCAAATCTCTGGACGAAGGCCGTTACCATAAATCAGTTTAATTTGGTGACTGTTCTCCTCTGGACAAGGCTTCTTGGCAAGAAGGAATCGGCAGATTTCCCCAATATACTGAGTTGTCTGTAATGAGAAAGAGCTTATTAAAAGTGAGCAGGCATCATGAGCCCACATTTTTAATTTAAAAAAGACAAATGCTCACAATATTATATATTTTATCATTTTAACACTTTGATCATATTATGGTTTATTGATGATCTCTGTTGAGTGACCTGCCAGCAAAGCTAGTACGTTTTCTTAGTGACAATGATGTAAGCATCTAGATCAGGGATGGGCAAACTTTTTGACTTGCGGGCCACTATGGGTTATCAAATTTGAAAAAGGGGCCACAGCAGTACACTGATTGCCCACTTTCCTTTTCTTTGGTCCGATCATTTTTTTTCCAGAAGGGCTCAAATGGCAATGAGAAAATTCAAAAGATAAATAAAGATTTAGGTGCGGCCTAAATGTCAGCGGGCCATCTATTGGTGAAACACGGTATGTATGGACAAGACGTAATGAATGATTTATGAAGCAATTTTATTTTCTGGACAAGCTCGGCGGGCCGGATTAAATTTCTAACGGCCGTATACGGCCCGCGGGCCTTAGTTTGCCCATGTCTGATCTAGACAAAGCTTATCATCACTTCTGTTGCTTTTGATATTCTCCTCCATAATTATTGTTTGTGTAAGTCTTGTGGGCAAACATATTTTTCATTAAGGCTGTGAGCATTTATCATGGTATCTTTAAGAAAACATATAATAAAATATCATGTTTTTTGCCTACTTACAGTCACGTTATATTTGACGCAATCCTTCCAGAAGTTGCTGGCAGAAAACTTCTTTTTAATGATGATTTTCCCTCCATTGGCAAATGCATTTCCGATTCCCATTTGTATTCCAGAGGCGTGATACAAAGGTAGATAACAATAGGATATATCCTCTGAGTTCATGGCAAGTAAATTTCGAATGGCAACAATGATCACCATTTGTCTAAATAAACAAAAAAAAGTTGATGGATAAAACTTAATTTTTTTAAAATTTTATCAAGAATTGAAATCAGAGGGAGTGACATAAGAATAATTTCTTATTATTTTTGACAGATATGTTACAAAAAGAGAAATAAAGTTGGTGAGGGTGTTTTGCCTCTATTACCATCTTTGACAACTGCAAGCCTTCTCATTGTTGTAAGTATAGAAATGAAGAAAAAGACTTGGTTACTAAGCCTTGTGTTAAGAACCTTTTATCTTGTATCCTTGTTTGCGTAGCTTGTCTATTTACCTCTCCCACCATTTGCCATTACAAAGTGTCTAGGTAATTTGAAATACAAGATATGTCCATATTGGCTCGAGAGCTAACTTTTCCCTTGCCGGTATGACGTCATGAAAACTACCGGCAAGCGTGAATATTAACAGTGTGATATATTTCAATGAAGTCGAAACAGTAATAAGATTACTGAGCTAATATACATAAAATAAACATAGCTGGTATTCTATATGCATTGCATGGTGTCTTAATGTATATATTTTTTCTTTTGCCACTCTCTACTTTATCTGATTTCCATGGATGAATATAAAAATGATTAGAATACCTCATGTGAGTAATTTTAACAGGCTTGGGCAGCCCTGTGGTTCCAGAGGTATAAATATAGAAAATCACGTCTGAGTAATTCAGCTTCACGTCTTTCCTTCTGGCAGAGGACGCCTGTCGAATGATTTCATCCAGGTCCTTGTGAGGAGTGCGAGGAGAAGATGAAGGGAATTCTTCCTTGGGCACTCCCCTCTTGGACACGAAGAGAGAAAAGTCCGAAGAAAGCTCATCCTCGATTTCGAGCACAGAGTCCTGGAGCTCGATTCCATAGATGAGTCCCTTGGCCTTCCCTGCTCTGATGGCGTGGAGAAGGGAGTCCTGACGGAGATGGCTGTTGACGAGAGCGGCTATCACACCGATCTTGGCGAGGCCGAGTGTAATGGCCAGGAACTCTGGTCGATTTGTCATGAGGAGAGCCACGCAATCACCCTTCTTGAGCTTTGCTCCGGAAAAGTAATTTGCCACACAATTGCTCCTTTTTCCATCTAAAAAAATGTTATAAGGAAATGAAAAGTGAGCACAAGGTATATTGAAATACAAAAAAAAATTGAAAAGATATTGCCGGTGTGACGGCATTAAATCATAACCGGAAGAATAATTTAACATATTTTTGGTGACGTCAAAATAATAATAAGATTACTGACGTTTAACTATACATGAAAGTGACATATCTTGTATCATATATACTTTGAGTGAGCATGGATTAAAACTCAACAGATATTAGTTGGTAATCTATCTATTGACTTCAGTCAAGTATATAAGGTTTTACTCCTGGGTGATTATGTAACTTCTGAACGAAGAATAAGAAATGTGAAACAATTTGTTGTATTCTCTTCTTTTTTTATTTGTGGGCCTTAAAATCCGCGGCCGACCGATAAACTGTACAAATTTTAGTTAACAAATGACCCCAATTGTAAAAAGTTTTGCTCCTAGAAGATTTTATAACTCCTTAACAAATTAAGAAAAGAACATAAATTTAATGTTTCTCATTTTCAATTCAAGTCTGACGGTATTCTTTGGGCCGATAAAAATGCGGCCAATTTTATTTTTCAAATAGAAACTATCACAAGCTTGTTATTTTTGCTTTTAATTAGTTCATTTCTAAGTTTGAGAACCTTATTTTTTAAATATTATTTACAGTGTTGCTCTGAAATGGGTGTTGTACCTTTAGAAATAATTATATTTTAAAAATTTCATCATTTTCCAATAAATTTGATTCATGATTATTGTCTTTTATCTGACATAGACTTTGAAGTATTTTAATCCAAAATAAAAGAATATTTTTTTGCAAAACCATCGATAAAAATATTTTTTTATTTCTGAAAAGTAATATTATAATTGTGACGGATGCTGATCAAAATTACTGTAAAATATGGATTACTTGAGCCATAGAAAGCTTTTAAATGTATTATAATTTTATAAACAAGTGGGAATAATATTCTTAAAAATATCTTAAGCCCTAAATTGTTGAGAGTTCCAATATATGTGTTTATTGTTTAAGAAAAAATAAAACTTGCACTAAATTTGAAACTATTCTTTTATAGCATTACCTAATACATATACCATAATAGTGTTAACCAATATTGAATTGGAATTGCAGTATACAAAATTTATGGACAATCCCACAACAATTTTTAAAAAAAAATCCTTTTTTTTTGCAAAAAATCCAATAAGGAACCCAACATACTTCAAAATACCAATATGATTGTGCAAAATTACTTACCACCTTTTTAAAAGTTAAAACTAATGCAATTGGCAAGTGTTTAAGAAAATAAATACTACTAAGGCCAACATACTTAAAATAGTTGAAAATCCGCTAAGGATATATTCACTATGGTATATAATTGTATTTACTCTTCCTTTTGCAGAAACAGGTTACAATCCTTATTATTAGTAGTAGTTTCATATATATCATTATGGTTGAATTGTTTAAAGAAGGATTAAAGTGGAAGGTATAAATAATGTTATTACTAGAATCATTACTCATACGGCCGAAAATAACCTTTTAATAATTATATGATGTTAGGTAATATGTGGCAGAATTTATTGACCACATTTTAACAATCATACAGAATGGCACTCCCATTACATTATATATACAAGGCAGAAGAGGTTGTTGTGAACTTTTTTTTCGATAAGTTCATTTAACAAGTTTATTTGAAAAAAATATTTTTATAGCGTTATTAAATGCAATTTGTGGGGAGGAATGGGTATTGGTATCTGATTGTATGGGATGTACTGTTGTATGTATCTGTTTACTATGATGTATGAGATGAAGTTGGCTAGAGCATGCTTTTGTCACGCTCAAAAAGACTTGAAGGTATTCTATTTAAATGGTTGAATTTGCAAGTTTTTTTAATAAATAACTAAAGTCTTTATGATTTATTTTGGCTTTTTTAATTATAAATAATTTAGTTCAATGTTTTTTTAGGATTGTGAGAATAAAAAATATATTTGTAAGCACATGAACAACAAAAAGATGTAAATCATAACTGTTATAATTGAATGTAACAAAGACTTTTTTTTCAATGCAATGATTTTAACGAAAGAGATAATAAAATATGACATTAAAAAGAAGCTTTATTTGGTGTGTATTATAAATAATTAATTGTGAATCTTTGAAGACCGAGAACAATCAATTGACTGAGTCGCTTGAAAGCCATGTTTACATAGTAAGATATACATAATTAATTGACTTCTGAATTATTCATGCACTTAAAGCTGAGGAGTGTATCATGGGACATTCTTTATTCATTAAGCGTACTTATGATAGCGGCATGTCGGTTGTTCTCAAATTTTCGACTTAAATATATTTGACTCACAATAATTGTATTTTATTATTATATTATATTGATCTGGCAGTTACACAGGACCAATAAAGTCAAAGAAAACATCATGAAACACGGTTTTATATAAAGACTTTAGACTATGAAATAAAAAAGTTATAAAATTCATCTTTAACCTTCAACAAGTTGTTACATTAGTCTTGATTTTTTTGTTGCGTAGGATGTTTATTTATTAGCTACAAATCCATACAGTGTAAAAAATAACAATGTACTAGAAAGTAGGAGATTAAAAAACACAATTTGAAGACAGTTACGTTAAAAGTAAAACAAATAAACAGTATAATTCAAAATGACTGTCTATAGATAAAACCATATATAAAATAGTCTTGATTCGTTATGCTTTTTAAACAAACATAGCACTATTATTAGTAGTTATATTTAATTATTATTTCCTTTAAATGGTTAAATGTCTGCATTTAAAGATCGTTAATTGTTAAAGCAATCAAATATAAATTCGAGTAGTGGGGCTCATTTTACTATTTTAACATATATATTTTTTATCCAAAAAGGAATTTTAAAAAAAATATTGCTTAAGAAGTGTTTGACACAAAATTATATGAATTTTAAAAAAGAGAATGAGTTTCAACGATTGTTATAAATGACTTGAACAATATATTTAAAACAGTGAATGATATACATAATAAAAATGAATTCCTTAATTAAATTAATCAACTTTGAACTTATTTTAATTGTTCTTTTAGGATTTAGAAAGGAATGTTTTCTTATACGTTATTTTCTAAAACCATTATGTTTTTATTTGTTTCTTCTTAATATTTGTTTTTATTTAAATATATATTGGGTATACTTAAAAAAGTGTATATTTATACTTTTATAGGCAACTGAAACCCCTGGAGAAGGGATCATATAATATAAAAAATGAACAAATAAAAAGCATGATGTGTTGAATAAAAGTTGCCTTACCTGAACGATGATTGGAAAATAATCAAGACTCAGTTCTAAAGACTCATATATAAACAAAGAATCCCTCAAAGAATAACGACTTCTCACCCTCTCATAAGTCCATTCCTCGTCATTGCACTGTCCATTGACGATCATAACCTTTTTGGGATGCTTCAAGGCATACTTCCTTAGGACATCAATCATGGTATTTCCAAAGAAGGAGAGCTTCAGGAGATCAAATACGAGACCAATGAGCTTAGCAATGAGCCTGGAAACAATTTTAAAATAAAAAATCAATATCAGCTACTTATATGAAATCCCTTGAATATCGTTACTTTCATAGCGTGTGGTGGGGCATTTGATTTATTTAGTCCGATATGTTAATTCAAGGCTAAGTCCATAACAGACTCAGGAGTCATATATATATTTTTTTAAACTGTATTTAAAAATATATTTAACAAAAAAAGTTTGGAAATATTGAACATAAAAATTAAAAGACGAAAGGGAAAAATATCTTATTGATGAACTTTGATTCGATGTATATCAATATAGTGCAATAATCCTTATTTAAATCCCAACGAACGTAACCATAGCGACCAAACAAATCCACATTGTAGGGGTAAAGTAGATCAAATGGATCCTTGCATTTTCTTGTGTATAAAGGACCATATAATTGAATTCTAAAAAGCATCAATGCAAATGTTACTGCCCCTTGGTATAATTTTTTAAGCAAGGGCATTTTAGATCGATATGGTATAAACTCACAAAATTAAATGAATCTAAAAATTATCAATTTCAAATATAAATTATTTACTTACAATTTTATAATGAAATATTTGCTGTTTCCATTTCCTTTAAAAACTTGAAATCATAGATAAATTATGAGTACAAAAACAAATATTAATCTGGGAAATACGTTTATCCCTGACTTAATGATTAAAATGAAACCTACATAGAGAAAGATGAAATCCCAAAAATTAAGTAGGTTGAGACAACGAGAACTTGGGATCTTATAGCATTGTGTTCGGTAACTATATGTCGCAAGTAACGGGCCTGAATACTACTTTTTTTGTACAATAATTTTATGTATACATAAGTAGGGGCTTTTTAATCAATGATTTTCTCTCCGATCCCGGTTATAAAATCTATATGAAATTTCATTAATTTAAGGCCTCTGCATTATTTTGCTTTATTTCGACTTATTTTTTTTTCTTAGTAAACAAAATTTTATTTTTTTTACTATTATCTAAATTATGGTTTACTTGTTTCAGCAGTAAAATAGCTCTGGGAGTACTTTAAAGTTTGCAATATAAGTAAGGAGCTATAAACCTCTCCTTCTTGCTGAATAACTACTTTAAAATAAAGTAAATGTATCCAATCTAGAGAAAAAAGTGTTGATTTATAATAATAATACTATTCGACCATTTATACTCCATATATAATATCTTGGTTGCATTGTCATACAGAAAAGTCATAAATATCTGATGCAAGCTTTAGGAAACTAAGTTCTTATTCAAATATTCCTTTTTCAATCCAAGTTATTAAGAAGCAGAATCTGGCTTACATTGAAGGTAAAGATGAAATGAAGATCAAAGCAATAATATAGTTCAAAATACTATATAGGCATGGTCAAAGATCATCTTACGGGAACTTGATCGCAGAAGCCATCATTCCACTTTTAAAGCTGTACGCTAAAGATGTAGACGGAAGGTTTTTTTTTACTGCAGTGATATTACATTTGAAAACCAATCAATTTTATTAAAATTTGATATCTTTTTCATTTCTTATCCTTTTACCCTAAATGCAGTTTTAAAAGAGTGTTTTGTTTTAGTTATTTGTATAAATGATAGTTTGTAATCTCTCCTCGAAACTATCTATCAATTGTTGGAAGTCCTACGAATTGTAAGCTCTGTATATAAATATATAGATTGAATAGCAATAAAAAAATGTCAATGGGCCATGGATAAAATTTAATTCCTTATTTTGCTTACAATTGAATTAAAAATCCTTAAAACTCACGTTATGTCTCTCTTATACGTTTTGGATATGAGATAGAGCTGATAAACCCCTCCGGTGAGGAGCCAGAGGCTTAAGAATAAAACGACCCGCATCCATATGCTAGGCAAAAGGAATAGCCCCACGAATAGAAATGAGAGCTGAAGGCTCCGAGACTCCAGGCGTATGAAGGGCTCTTTGAGCATGAGGGAAGCATGTTGTTTTCCTGAGGCGAGGCTGAGACAGGAGAGGAGCTGGACTTCGATCCAAGATTGAAGTCATAATGAGAGTCTTTTCCTAGTTTAAAGAATAAATAAAAGGAGTGTAAGAAAAAATCAGAAGAAAATATAGATAAACTTCATAATCTCTCAATATCTTAGTAGCATTCCTTACAACGCATACACACTTTACTACATCAAGTTTTCGTTTTTAAATGTTTCCTTCAGAGTAAACAACTTGGAAGAGTGTCTTGATAAGACACAAATCTGTAAAAATAAACTACGTTGAAAAGTTGTAACATATCACTTTTTAATTATATATATAAATTGAATTATTAATATTAATCTATAATCCAAAGGCCTTGTTGGAATTAATAAAAATAATAGAGAATATTTGAATGCCGAGAAAAGAGTTTCAGAGAGTTTTATTCATATGAATGACAAATGTCGCATTTTTTATCGAAAGGTCTTTAAGAGTAGAAATAGTTATAAAAAATGATTAAAAAAGGCTCCGTTTTCGTATAATTTGATAACAGATATGAATACTAATAAAGGATTTCATCGATTAATGCCCATGGATGCTTATAGATTGTTACAACAATGCCTACACGAATCTTAATTAGAAGGATTTTGAGGGTTGCTAACACAGTGTACAATTGAGGCTATTCTATTAGGGAAGTTGAGGATATTTACCTTTGGCCAGCAGCATCTTGTGGAAGGCTTTTTCCGTGGTAGGAGTTCCCCTATTGTTGAATATTATGTTTTCCCTCTCCTATCATTTCATAATAAAAACCATAGATTGCAAAAATGAATGAATTACGTAAGTCTATTACTGTAGCGAAAGCAGATTTAAATACTTTATATTGTTTACTGATATTTGTTTTTATGTTTGGTTTTGATCTCTCTTTTGTGATTATTATTCTTTCTCTTCGACACTGTAGAAAGGAACTAAAAAGGAACGAGCTCTATGCCTCCCTCCCTGTCCACTTTAATACTAAATCACAAAATTAACTATAATGAAGTATTTTGTAAAGCATGAGATGCCTTGAGCGTATTGTAATACCTTCAACAGAAGAAGTCAGGGATGATGATTTTATGGGCAGTGTTTGTTTATAGTCAGTGACGTCATGAGGGACACAAAGAGATCGAGGGGAACAAAAATGTATAGAATATGAAAATGGCCATGACGCAATAGAGATAGAAGAAAGGGTAGAGGGAATGTGATGTCATGAGGGTAGTGAACAAAACCTATTAAAGGTTCATTTATTCCGAATAAATTAGTTGTCTAAATAGACTCCACACTCATTTATTCACATATTTTTTAGTTATATTTTTATAACTCTTGTAAATAAATGAAGGACATTTAATTATTACCCTAGTGACGTCATTCTTGTATTTATAATGTGTATACCTTGTACTGTAGGGTTTGTTTTCCTCAAATACACGAAAAACCTACCTGTTCCAACTTTTAACACACGGCGTTGCTATATTCTTCAATAACCTCCTATGCAGCCCATACTCAAAATTATCTCATTTTGGCAATTGCGTATCAGCCATAGCCCTCTACCTATATCACCCAGTATGCCAGAGGCACGTTTGTACACTATTATATATCAAGAGTATTGAGTAGTGAGTGACAAACTCCCTATCAAACCTCACATTCAGTAAAAAAATTCATGTGTGAGGTCCTCATTTTACCATGCTCAATGATTATTTGTTGAACATGGCTCGATCAATAGGCTTATATTTATTTTCATTTATTTTGTTTGTAATTTTCTTACATAGAAATTACTTCATATGTTGGGAGGGACATTCCTTATATAAGTAACATATGTTATACGGATGACGTCACTGAATCAAGCAAGTGATATTCTACAGAAGGTATAAAAAATAGTGATCAATTTCAAACTGAAAATTACCCAAACCGTTCATTTATTGGAGGGAGTTTATGCATAATTAGTCTGTATATATATACAGTGTTGGTCGAATATTACTTTGAAAGTAGTAAGTAATATACTACTTTTTACTGCGTCGTAATATTTTTTTAAATGTTAGTTATTAC
The DNA here is from genome assembly GCA_013387185.1 of Caligus rogercresseyi. Lineage (NCBI taxonomy): Eukaryota > Metazoa > Arthropoda > Copepoda > Siphonostomatoida > Caligidae > Caligus > Caligus rogercresseyi. The sequence goes on from CP045890.1 coordinate 34,326,250, forward strand.
TTCACAAAAGTAATATACTACTTTGAGTAATATACTACTTTTTTGAGCATTCCGAAACAATAAGTAAAGGCAATTCAAACAGGATTTGTAAAAATCCTCACCAAACCTAGTTTGCATTTTTATAAATATCCTATATATGTTATTGCAATATTATAAAGTGAGCACATGGCTCAAACACGATAAAGTCGGTGAATTCAAAGACTAAATAAATGACTTTTGACATTATGAGAGGCATAGGTTTGATTATCCAACCCAAGCCCTCGGACCCCACATGTCGATTGAGGCTTTAGGGTTGAAACCCACTGCCAACCCTAATTAAGAATGAGAGGAACCCTAATTTACAATATTATATGCCCAAAGCCCTCGGGTCCCGCCTGCTGATATAAGCTTTTATTCAGGGTTGAAACCCACTGCCAACTCTGACTAGGTATAAAAAGAGTCCTTACTTTCAATCTCATACACCCAAGCCCTCGGGTCCCGCCTGGCGTTATGCGGCAATTATTTAGAGTTGAAACCCACCGCCAACTCTGGCTAGGTATGAAAGGAGTCTTACTTTCAATCTCATTAACCCAAGCCCTCGGGTATCGCCTGCTGATATAAGCTTTATTTAGGGTTGAAACCCACCGCCATCCTAATTACAAATGAGAGGAACCCCAATTTACAATATTATACACCCAGGCCCTCGGGTTCCGCGTACTTATAAAAATCCTCAATTTAAAATTTCCCACATGCTATGTAAACCTATGAGTTGGGTCGTTTGAAGTTCAGTATCAGTCAATAATATGATCGAATAAATCAGACATATATAAACATAAACACCTCAGAACGAGTATGACATAAGACTCACAAAGCCCTTCAGATTTTGGTTATACAGGTTTGCCACATATAGTCAAGCCCAACCATAGAGATATAAAGATATAGAGAGCTGATTCCCTTCAATGGCAGAGAAACAGCGTTCTAATGTACTGTGTGTGCAAAATAAACAAAGTAATTTATACGACGTCATCTGTAAGCTGATCTTAGGGATAGAAATCTATGCATGATCAAGGAATACTAGAAACTACT
>CP045890.1:34327414-34344786 GCA_013387185.1 Caligus rogercresseyi
TGAGCTTGCGCGTCCCATCAACCTTACTCTTCCTCTATATTCCATTTATCCTACATTAATAGCTTTAATCATGAAGCGACCCTAAAAATAAATATGTTGAGAAGAAGAAAAAACATCCCCATGAGATAAAACAACTTCTGACAAATAATTATTACATTTACTGGATGCGAATAATAATATAGAGGTACATAATATACTAAAGATTCCTATCATCTCGATGTACAAATAGGTGTATATGTACTTTTTTTAAAACTAATTGTCACACAATGAAGATACTTCTATTCATATAGAAAAAGCATATGTTCAAAAGAAATTCCTCTTGAATATACATAAAATCACATTGTTTATATAGATGAGGGTTCTAATTACTGGACGGATAATTAGTGTTCCTGTAAATGCTGATATACATCAGCATCATATTCATTGGCATACCTATAAATGTGCTTTTTAAAACTAATTTACCACACCATTAACATAAGATATACATTAAATAAATTCCTTAGAATAAAACTGAAATCATTTTCAAGATATCATATTTATATACACTTCGTGAATAGTAAGTTGGCCCTAAGGTGGGTTACTAAACAATACCAAGATCCTATGACATTATCTTTAGTGGTGGCACTTCTATATACGAATAACTTTTTATTATAAAAATCGCACTGCAACAATTATTTCAACTTAAAATATCTCTTCTACAAATCTTTTATAAAGATATTCGATAGTGACACTATTTTTGTTCTTCAATTTCAGTTTTTATTGCATGGCTTCGATATTTTATTGTATCAAACCTCACTAGCTTAAATCATACTTTCATTTTGGTAAATACATTATTATTTACAATTGCATCTTTCATACAAAAAAACTTAAAAAAACGATCCTGTTTTATGCCAACATCAACTGTGAGTCCTCGTTCATGTTAGAATTCAATTACTCTCTTACAATATATTCCGTCTCACTCATTGCATATTCGACCGGGACGAGCCTCAGAAGGAGAAGCTTGTCCACACGTAACGGTCAAGCTCCGACAACGGTCGCCCCCCAGCTAGAGGAACGTCTGCACGCCTAGCCGTCTCCCGTTAAAAATAACAGATATCAACGACAACTACCCATTTTTGACCGAAGTGTCTAAAACGTGGTCGTACCCCAAGACACTCAAGTCGAGACCCAGATCGTCCGCATCTCTGCCTCAGACGTTGACGAAGGGGAAAACCAAAAGATTTCCTATGAGCTCCGGGCCGCACGAATCCACTCGGACCTGGACTACTTCAAGTGGGACGAGAAAACGGGGGCAGTCTTCCGGGGGAAAGCTGGACAAGCCCATCTCTTCGTCATTGAGCTCAAAGCCACTGCAGTGATTCTGGGAATCCACCAAGTCCACGGAGATCGACATCACCTGAAGTCGTCCAGTCCAACAACAAACCCCCCAGCTTCCTCAAAGGACCCGGTGGCGGAACTCAAAATATCCGAAAATGTACAACGACTTCTCAGAAGCCATTGCTACATACACGGCAAATCAAACATCCCCGAAGACCCCACTGTCTTCTTTCAACTCGTATCCGACGCACGGAACAGACTAACAAGGACGGAACTTTCCGCGCCGTTCAAGACCAAAACCGGCCACATATATGTCGCACATCTACTTAGCCAAACAGCTCGAATACGAGTCCGGACCCAATACACCCTCACTCTCCAGGTCCGGAACGTCCGGATCTCGTGGCAGAAGCACAGCTTATACAACCGTCATCGACAAAAACAATCAGGCACCCATTTTTTGTTAATATCGAGTCTGGGAGCGTTTTGGAGCATGACGAGATTGGGACGACGGTCATGCAGGTCTCTGCCATTGACAACGATGGAACCTATCCCAACAACCGTGTCTCCTATCGCATCGCAAGCGAGGAAATGAAGGAAAAGTTTGACATTAATCCTGACACGGGTTTCATTATACCAAAGTAGAGTTCGATCGGGAGGAGCGAGCAGTGTATTCCCTTCCTCTCATTGCAGAGGACGGCGCAGCCTCGGCTCTGCTCAAGAATGGGCTGCCCAATAGCACGCCCCTCATCTTCCGTATCGTGATTGCGGACATCACGACAACCCTCCGTACTTCCCCATTCAAACTATAGTGCAGACGTTCCTGAAAACCAAGATTTGGGCTCTAAGGTCATGGAAGTCAACGGCGGAGGACAAGGACACTGAGGCTTCATCACGACCTATAGCATCAAGTCCGGTAACATCGGTGGTGCCTTTTCCATCGAGGAAAAGACTGGGTTTCAATCCGTGTGGCGAATCAAATCGACTTCGAAAGCATCGAAGTCTATCACCTCGTCATTCAAGCCTGGGACGGCAAATATCCTCTGTGAGGGCCGAGTAGACATTCCCTCAGCAACGAGAATGACATGAAGCCCGTCTTCTCCCAGGAGACTTATTCCACGACTCTCAAAGAGGAGCAGATCCCCTCTTATCCCATTTTCCAAGTCTCCGCCAAGGACCCGGACATCGATCCCTCGGGGCCGCAAAATTTCATATTACTTGGACTCCAACTCCCAGACGGCCTCCCACTTCTCCGTGGACACCCTCACGGGAGACCTCAACATTATTAAAAAACTGGACCGCGGACAGTCCTTACGGATTCCCCCAGTGGAACATATACGTCTTCGCTAGGATGAAAACGGGGGCCGAAGGGTATTCGAGCGCTTCGTGGAAATGATCATCATCCTAGAGTACATCAACGACAAACGCACCCTTTCTAGACATGCCCAACGGGCTCACATGGTATGAAACCAGGGCCCAGGCTTCGTGGGAGAGCTGCTGGCGGACGACTACGACACGCAGGAAAACGGACCCCCTTCACCTTCGAAATCGACCCTTCGGCACATCAAGATCTCAAGGCGAAGTTCGCCGTCAAAGAGTTTAAAAACAACGGGAGCTTCTACCTGGAGACCCTCACATCATTCGACAGGGAGCAGCAGAAGCGCTACGACATACCATTAACATATGTGACCGCAAAGAAAACTGCGGTGTGAGCAAAGCTCATTGTCATCATTGGAGACGTCAACGATACCCCAGATCAGGAGAGAGCAGCATCTTCGTATACAACTACGAAGGAGCGCGCACCCAGACACTATCATTGGAAGGGTCTACGTCACGGATCCAGACGACTGGGATCTCCCTGATAAAACCTTTCGCTTTGCAGAAGATTCTGAACACGTCGGAAAGTTTGATTTGGACATGAACAACGGGTTCATCACCATGCGAAGAGGGATCCACCTCCCAGAGGAGTTTAATTACTTCACCCTCAAGTTCCTAGTATAGGATCCTACCCATGGACACGTGGGAATGCAGCTGTGACTGCCTCCGTCAATGTGACCGTGCAAAGATCCCTGAGGAGCAGTGCTCAAGTCTGGCTCCATGCGTGTGAAGGGACCCCTGAACAGTTCATTCTCCCCGACGAAAAACGGGATTTCCAAGCGACATCCTTGTTGAGAAACTCAAAGAACTGGCTCAACGCCACTTATGTGGAGGTCTTTGCAGTGCTTCCTTATTCACGATCCTACACGGACATTCGCTTCTCTGCACATGGATCCCCCTACTACAAACCCGAGCGGCTGGAGGTTGCATTGGCGAGTCGACGGAAGGAGCTTGAGACTGCACTGGACTGGAAGTGGTCATGTTCAAGATTGACGAGTGTCTCTATAAGGGATCAGCTGCCCTGAAGGGGAGGATGTACGAACTATCTGGACCTCGATGAAGCCCCCGTCACAGTGTATACAAACACCTCATCCTTCGTTGGCGTGGGCGCAAGGGTCAAACCTATTGCAGCTGTAGCCTCCCTGAGAACGACGCTCATCGAAGAAGCCTCTCCAAGTACAAGGATCCCTGCTCTCGGAACCCCTGCCTCAACGGCGGAAACTGCATTTCGGACGGGGTCCTGAACTATAAGTGCGAGTGTCCCTCAAGTAACAACGGTCAGTTTGGGCCCAACTGTGAGCACCTCGCCGCCTCTTACAACGGGGAGGATGTCCTTTCACCCATCCCTCTCATCCTGCTCGGTTCATCACTTCACTGAGCTTCAACACGGATAAGGACAGTGGGATCTCCTCTACGTTGGACCCACGCCTGGATCCATTGTTGAAAATATCACCGACTACCTAGCGCTGGAGCTTGTGGACGGACGACTTAAATGTTTCTCAACTTGGATCCGGGACAGAAACCCTGACACTTGGACAAAGGGTAAGAATTATAAATATGAAATGATTCAAATGATTATGTAAGATAGGCTGGGCGATATGAGAAAAAGTTATTTTCGATTTTTTCCCCAAAAAAATTTCGATTTCGATTTTATATCACGATATGAACAAAAACACTATTTTTTATATTATTTTTTATTTTCTGGTCAAAAAACAGCATTACATAACAAAAATAGCTCAACAGACTATTCAGGTTTCACAGAACAAAAACAAAATGGTTGTACAATCTTTTGTCAAACTAGACCCTAGCAGGTCATTAAAAACAAAAACATACAAAAATACCAGTAACCTATATATACCTTTAGTGAAATTGAAGCAGCTTTCAAAAACAGAACAAAAAGTGCATTTAACTTGTGCTGCTATGAAAAAAAAAGTTTGACCTGGCTGTAAACTTCACCACGGCTTTGCGTTTGCACTGCTGCGTCTACACGTGTGTATTGTTGTGGTGTGCGCAACTCAACTTGACGTTGCTCTCTTCCAACTGATTGGTTACGTGCGGCGCTGTTTAGATATAATGGCTATCCCCGTGTCTGTGAAAACTTGATGATCTTTTTTGAAGGCATCAGCTTATTAGCCTGGTTCGCCGCAGATCCTCGTGCTGTCCGCCCACTTTGTAAGCTTTTTTTTCTTTTTTTTTTCACATCGAACGTGTCAGTTTCAATCGTAGAAAAATTTTAAATCGTGAATAAAATCGAAATCGAAAAATCGCCCCAGCCCTAATGTAAGAGATGAAATCAATAACCATAATGACGATATTAAAGCAGGATAATTACGATGAACAGAAATAACAAAAAGCTTGTTGTTGCAAACTCACCGAAACATATTTTGTTTTTCAATTGGTGGTAACACTGTTTTCTTTATTTTTCTTTGTCGAGTAGTCAAAGTGATTATCCATTTATCGACAGATATAGCAAACATACATTCTTTTTACCTTCTTAAGTATTAGAATTGCTTTTATTAATATCAATGGGTGAAAAGGAGGATCGTATATGATATCAAGAAGAGCCAAGAAGTATTTTTAAGGAATATTTCTATGGATTGATGCTTATTCATCAACAGCCATGAGTGAAGACACGCTATATTTCATAATGCCAACTGCTGTTTCTATATAATTGCCGCTCCTTTTATTTCAAACAATCACGTTTCATTTTGTTATCCACATCTTTACCACCATTTTGATGAAACAAATCTCCTGTAGAGAAATTGCTAAACCATAGGAAGGAAAAATGCATTAAAGTTTTTTTAAATATTTCTTCAAAATAACGACTTCATATTGCTGACATTCAAAGAATCCTTTGCAGGCTTGAAATTAAATTATTATAGACTGAGTGATGTTCATACCTCAATAGCCACGGGTGAAATGATGCCTGAACTACTAATGCATAACTGCTTTTCAATATTTCTGCTCCTTTCAACATATCACGTTCTATTCAAAGGTCCTTGTTAAGGAATATTAGAAACTACATGTAAGGTGACTCTTTAGCTAAGGTGGTGGTACTTCCTTTTCAGTAGTTATTTATTCTTTAATGAAACGTGGTGCATTTCAACATCAATTATTTTTCTCGAAATTGATATCAATTAAGTGTAAATGGGTTCAAATGAGTTGAAGTTTTATATTGAATATTTTAATATAATAAGAATAAAACACTTTACAGAAAAATATAAATATTTACATTCACAAATATAATAAATATATAATATTTATATGTCCTGCTTACGCATTGATTTCGCGGCACGCGAAAAAGTCACCCTTCCATGTAGTTTCTAGTTCTAATATTTTCCTTGCCTAAATAGATATATTCCTAAGCAAGGGTTTTATCTACTTCTTAGTTTTTAGCTCGCAAACTAATATGAGATGTTGAAGGAAATGAATGAGTTGACTCAAAGGATGATGAATATCATTTAAGTAAATCAAAAGATTAAAGTCTTAAAGGAAATGTAAGCTAAGTACTAAGCTTATGGCATCATCATCAATACTCAGAAGGAGTTAGTATGTAAATCTTAACAGAAATAAATTAATTGAGTTGCATGGATCCTTTTATATGGTGGATAAATAAATAATTGATTTCTTCAAATCACGTGATAGGAAAACCGATTCTTTTTATAATATTTTTTGTCCGAAGGGATCTTATTAACGTTTTTCATATAAACATAATCATGCTTATATAATGCATTTACATATAATTATATGATACAATATTTGGAATTGCAAATATTATATTGGTTATATTATTCAGCCGCACAAATTGTGAATCTTATAGTTATTACCAAGGTATATAGAATACAAAGTATGTTTATTTATTGTTTTCATAGATAGTAAATGTCAATAATCTAATTATTTTAACATCGTCCAAATATATATATATATAGTGTAATGATATTCTTCCCGCCTGCCAGTGGTGTTTAATGACGTCATACCGACAAGCGTAAATTCAGCTCTCTTGCCAATGCCTATACATTTTGTAAATTGTAATTGCGATATCTCACTATTATAATGAGTTTCTTTCCTACATATTTTTCATTGTATATTGAATAATTAAATAGTATTTAAGTTTGTACATTATATTCATAAAGTATGCAAAACTTGACTCGATTTATCTTGTGGCTACTATTGTTGAAATAATTCATCCATTCATAACGTCTCATTATTTTAATTTCATAATTGTTGATTTATTTAGAGGAATATTTTCAGTTTTATCTGGAATCAACCTGACTCTTAACTATGAAGCTGAAATCAATCACGCGTGCCATGAAACACAATCTTCTATGGAATCTTTGAGTCAAGACTCAGAGTAGTCCAAATACTTTTCATATATTCCATAATTATTGAGTCTAAAAAAAAATAATAATAATAATTAATAGAACATCTGGTAGATCAATCCCGTAGGATGTTACGTAATGAGAACATCTGATTCCTTAGCATCTGGTGGATTCGAAGCCTATGTGCCATTTAATTCTTATGTCAGCAAAAAAAAAAGTACTATCAATGGTATTGTCAAATGTACCTATTAGTTGTTGGGGTAGATCTTATTACCATTTTTAAATAAATGCCATCCTGAAAAGTAATGGATTTTTGTTTCAGAAACATTCTTTACCCATAAAGTTATATTAGATATGTTTTAATTTCTTCGATGGGGTCTTAATTTAGCTTGTTATCAATAAAGATAAAAAGGAGATATTAAAACTGGATTGTTTTTTTGCTTTGTCTATGTGGTTCGATTGAATTTGCGATTATATTATAATATAAATAAGCATATAGTCGTTACAATGATGCCCTTTATATTTTAAAAATATATATACTATAAACATGTTGTTGATTTTTTTAGATTGACGATGGTCGACGCACGAGCTTCACATGAAGTGGACCAACACCTCGGCTCGCATGGAGCTGGATGATAACTCCTGTACTTCCACGGGGAAGAGCGATAAGAAGAACCAGTGTTTCGTTCAGGTTGTCCATGAGAAAGAGTCGAAACTCCTTTTTGAACGTGAATGGACCCCTGCAAATCGGTGGGGTCTCCTTTGGGCCACAGGGAATCCAAGAGCTACTCAACTCCCTAGGCTTGAAAAGGTAAGTGAAGGACTTCTATGATCCATAATACACAAGATTTTCCTTACGTGACGTCAGATGTGGTAACCATTGTCAAGTGTTTATTGTATATAAACCAGTAGTGCATAATTAAATATTATATGAAAGAACTGAGCGACTTCACCAGTCGTATAAATACTATGTCGATCATTGTTTCTCTTCAGGAGGGGAGATGAAATTCTATATTCGTATGTTCATTTTTTCTATGTATCATAGTTTTTTAAATGATGACATTAAACAGAGAGAGGTTGAACTTTGATATTTTTACTTGAAGTAATTACAGTATTTGACAATATTAGTAATTCATGGCTTTCAGTTTCGAGCCTCCATAATATTATTATCACAAATAGTATCATTATTTGAATATATAGGAGTTCCTACTCTTGATGAACAACTTGTTTTGTTGCTTTCAATTCATGGTAGCATTGTTTTATACTGATTACTCTTGTAACCTACAACAACAGGCCAAGTAATATTTTTATCAGAATAAATATAGTCCTTGACAAAATTTATTTGGACTTTAATTTCACGACGTCTTTTTTTCGATCTTTCAGTTCCGAGCTTCCCTATGGTGATGGCTTTGCAGGCTGCATCCGCAACTTGACGTTCATTGCGGCTCCCGACGCGTGCTCTACGACTTGGGCAGCCCCTCGGATGGGGATAACTACACCCCTGGCTGTGATGCGGAGTTTGTTCAAGCCGTAAAGGCACTTAAGTTCTATCACTCCTACCTCATAGCCGTACTTATTTTCCTCTCATGCATCTGTGCGGCCATTATCGTATTTGCAGTCTATAGAAAGAAGAGGATCGTCTTCAGGTAAGATTTTTATTATGTATATTGTATTTCATGAAATTAATTCGTCTTTAGTGCCCGAAATATTTGGAATTAAATTTAATTGAAGGGTATTTCCTGGTAATATAACTGGCTTTATAACTGTTGTAAACAGTGACAAGGATAATCTATGTTTGAGACATTAACTTGCATATTTTCCCCGTTTTCTTTTCTTCTATCTACTCCTGTTTTTATTTTAGCCCGTGTATCATTTTAAATTATGCTTCCACGAGTTAGAAACTGATCAATTAAGTTAATTAGAATTGATATGCATATTTATTAATGCATCTTAAATGTCCCCAGTTTCTTGGGAAGTTGCTGCTAGTAAATTGTTCTGAAGTTGCTTAACAGTAAGTACTTGTAAAAGTGTTAAATGGAAGTTATGAATACCTTTAATTCTTCAATCCAAATAGAGTCCGTTGTAATTTTATAAATAGATGCGGCAAGTCGATTACACTGATCTAAGCATGCAAAACAGAAGTTGTTTGCAACAATTAACTAAATTAAATGTTTTATATATATTCAATATACCACTTCTTTTCGTAAAAAGTTTATTCAATTATTATTTTTAAAACAAGCACAATTACAGTAACTGATGTACTATGTTGAAGCAAAACACCGTAGATCTTATTTGAACCTAGTACAGTCGGCCCTCGCTACTTCGCCCCTCGACATCCCCCAGTTCTTTTACTACGGGACGACGGCTTGCCTCCCGTTTTTTCACGGCAAACGTCCCCATATGAACTCAATGGCAGAATTTTCACACAATATATATATCAACATCGCGACCCTCATATATATCGCGGTGGTCGTGTAGTGGATCCGGGCCGTCGCGAATTTGCGAGGGACGACTGTACTTTGTTTTCTACACTACTGTTACCAATTATTTACGAAAATGCCGATTATATTTTTAGCTTTAGCACTTTTCTTCCTTTCTTCTCTATACAACACCTTTCCAAGGCTTTGAATTATGATGAATCTCTTAGGACACTTAAGAAACTTGAAGAACTAGCAAAGTACTCTTGAATATTTGTTTATAGAAGAAGTACTGCATATATATATTATTTTTTCCATAACTTATTATAGTTTATCAATGTATAATTTCATTATTTTTTCTCATATTTAACCATCAAGCAAAACTAAAACCACTTAATTAACTAATAACGCTGCAAATCTTTGAGATCTTCATTGAAGCGTTGCAATTTTAATAACGGATTTGTCTTAAGTATATTAAAATTTCAATTTTGCTGTTTTTATCATCAGCTGTGGTCTTTATTTGATAAATAAAATTGTGCACAATGATGATTATAAAAAGGGGAAAATGTTATTTTAGTCCAAAAAATAATGACAAAGCAGCTATGAGTTATGTTTGAAAAGTTCAATTTGTTAAAAGCAAATATTGAGTATAAGAATGTGTGATGTCGTTTTGTATGCAACATTATTATTAATTGTTTCTTTCCTTTTCTTGCTCCATAGTGACAAGGATATTGACTGCGATATTCGTGAGAACATCATCAACTACGAGGATGAAGGTGGCGGAGAAGGGGATCAAACGGGCTACGATCTTTCTGTCCTCCGAATGATGGCGGACGGGACTCCAGCCCTACAAACGCAATCCAATGTCGGGAAACATCGCCCAGACTCTAACTCCAACTGTGATCTCCCTGATGATATCCACTTATTCCTCTCAAAGGTAAAGGTGAGTTTAGGCTTGGGAGCTGAAAGAAATGGTGTAGTGGATATTTGTGTATATTCTTTGACCTTCCATCAAGCACAAAAATTATATTGTGCACGAAATGGATAGAGTACTACCCTTCGATTACTCTTTTACAATCCACATCTGATTTATTTTTAATAGTAATATATAAAGGTACATTTCTTTTTATTTCATTTATAAAATACTCCAATGTAATTATGTTAAAACTAATAACCATTCTAGTTTAAAATTATTGCTTTGGAGAAGTAATTATGAGAAGGGAAGCATTGAAAATTGTCAAACCTGAATAAAAGGATAAAAGCCACACTACATAATAAAAAAGCGATTCTTATTTTTAAATACATTATTTTCAACTTTTCAGAATCCTACAGATTTTTAAAAAGAATAAAAGGCACAGTTTTATCAAATTAGCGGCGATTGTGTCTTTATTAGCGATGTTTGAATGATGGAGATAAATTTATTAGCGTTTTGATTCATTAACCATTTTTTGCATTTTAAAATCATCCGTTTTGATATATTATGATTATTATTATTATATCACTAATGACATCTCTTTTTCCCTATTTCTTTCAGGATCAGGCGGACTGTGATCCAGACTCCAATCCCTTCGACGATCTTCGCCACTACGCCTATGAAGGGGACGGTAACTCCAATCGGAGTCTCTCTTCACTACATTCCGGATCCAGCGATGCAGATCTAGAGTTTGACTACCTCCACAGCTTCGGTCCTAGGTTCAAGAAGCTAGCAGACATGTATGGAGAAGAGGCAGACTCGGAGGATGATGCCTCAAATCTAGAGCCAACGCCTTCCGGAGTAGCTCGGAGTCTTGGTGCTGATTGGTGCCAAGACAAAGCGCACCTCCTCCTCCTCCTTCTTAGTACAATATCATCATTCATCCAACCCATGAATCTCCCTGCGCACGGAGACAATTGGAAGAATTGCGTTTCATCTCCTCGACGACGACAAATTACTCGAAAAAGTCCTCACTCTAGTCAAGAGAGATTCATTTATATTATCCCCCACCCTTATCCTCCAACAGCGCATATTTTCCTACACTCTCGCCTTACTACTCAACTAGAGCTTTATATACTTTAAAATATTAGTGTTTGGCCATGAGTGTACAAAATGCGCCGCCACCGCCGCCTCTGGTGGGATCCTTCATCTATATTACTACTACTACTTATCCAAGTCGTTGTTTCTTCGTCTATTAGGAATCTCATTATTCCTAAAGTATATCTCATCCTATTAAGCAGAAATATTAAATTCTAAATTTTTTATACTATTCATAACATTTATCAATGATAATTCAATTTAGCGCAAGTTTTTTTCAATTATTTATATATATATATACATACTTATGATTTCAAAATATTGTTTTTTGAAAGCCCTTCTTTTTTGTGTTTATTAGTAGTAGAGGAAGAAGAAGATACAAATATTATTATTATTATTCATATTTGTTAATCTCCAAACATTTAAGAATGTTTCAGCGAGAATGGATTAACTATTACATATATATTTTTTGTATTTGTTAGGAATCTTTTTTGTGTGTGTGTGATGATTCGATCCCTCCATTTTCCATTTCCTATTGAATCTCATCCTTCTTCCATTTGTGTATTTTCTCTCTCTCTCTCCCCCTTCCGCGCTCAAAAATCTCATCTCTCTGATTGGGGGGGGGGGGAGCCTTGACCAAAGCGGTTATTCCTCATGATTGGTCCATTAAATAAGCATATCATCATCATTCTTCTCTACAATATTATCATTACTATTTTATGTAGTAAAAACTACCTTTAACATGTTTTTTATACGTTTAAAATAAACTTAAAATGATAAGTTGTATTATTTGAATTTTATTTATTAGTATTGGCCAATATAGATTGAATATATATATAGGTATATATACAGAAGTGAGGGGTGAATATGATTTCATCGCAAATAATATATTTTGAATTGAGTATCCCTATATTGCTTTTGGTGATAAAACGTCTTTGGGGTTTTCAATATGTATTATATAAAGCGTGTGAGATGTTATCACTTTGAACTCATAATATGCACTACTTTATTTATGCATCGTATAAATATATATTGATACAAAAGGGATTACTGGATAATACGACTGAGGGAGGGAGAGAGGTTAGCAACCGCCACATATATATAATTAACTAAGTTTGTAGGGTTTCTGTTTCTATCTATGCTAAGAAGCAGACATATCTTCGCTATTAATAAAATATCACATAAATTGAGTTACTGCAACCATAAGCTATGTAGTATTTTTTTTTGTAAAAAACATTTTAATCGGTAATCTGCAAAAATTTCATAGAATAAAAAAAATACTCTTTCTTTTGCCATTCCATCGCTTCTGATGTCCTCAATATAAATACTATTTTCTAATAATTTGGGCAAAATGTAGACAGGATTTCCAAAATACTTTTTGTTTTATATACGTACAAAAATAAATCAGACAGTTTTGGAATAGTTAATTTTGGGGTATTTTCAATAAAAATGACTATTTCGAAACTTTTATATCTCACTTAGTTTTGGATGTACATAAAAAATTGGAATCCTTGATATTATACCTACATTTAGCATCAATTTTTTTGAAATAGCATTTAAATTGAGGACGTGAGAGGTGATCGAATGGCGAACAAATTACTACATAAGTTTACTTTATAACTTTTGGGTCCCTTGAGGATACGTTTTCTATTTCTTCAAACTTTCAAATGTACTAGTGTAAAATCCTAGGATAGAGACCGACTCTCAAATCCCAAAAATGTAAATATAAGAATCATCTTATATTTATTTATACATCGTGTATATATATATATATATATATCTAATTGTGGGCATTCGCCGTTCTATTTGAAAAAAACTCCGTTCAGGCGTTCGTTGAAAAATTATCAAATATTTTAATTGGTTCCTATTTCAAATTTGAATTAAATACACTGAATCAGACTTTTTGACTTATAATGTAATCGTTCGCGAACGATAACAATATTTATCGTTCGTCGTCAGTTCTTTGTATAAAAAAAGTCGTTTTAGCTCTTTTGAGGAGAAAAAAAAATCATTGATAACATAAACGTCGTCACTTTAACTCAGTAATTGCAATTGAACTTATGTCTAACAAAAAACGTCCTCACATTTTTCTGGAGTGACATAAGAAACATTGATTGAACTTATTTATAAAAAAAACCGTCCACACTTACGCACAAAAATATACATAATATAAATTGAACGGACGATGGCCAACAAAAAAAAATAGCGTTCGTCCGTTCATTTATTATTCGTTCAAGCCTTCGATTTTTGAACGTGCGTTCGTGAACGGTGTTCGTTTTTCCGTTCAAATCCACAACCCTATATATATATATAAGGGCATTTTCCTTGGACAATAGGCTGTATCTAAGATTTTTCATTTGAGCACACACACGAATCAAGAAAGCAAGTCCTAATGATGAGTTTTTTGCATTTTTCTGTTGTTTTTTATTTGGTATCACGGATTTGCATACATAGGGATTGAAATAATCATTTTACCATATAAATTAGTGCATTGAACCATTTGAATGAATACTTAATATGACTTCCCTCTATGAAGTCGAACTTACGCCCTCGATATGGGGAGTACTGAGCTTACGCACTGCCTTTTTCGTATTTGTATTCATCCATGTTAATAAGATATAGGATTGCTATTTAAGAATAAAATATATACAGCATTCAATGTACACATATCGCTTTTCACTCCTCAGTATTGTTATTTAACCGTCCTAGCAATCAAACAGGATATGAATCAGTTATTTTCAATTTTCCTTCTTTGTATGATTATTTTTTTTGTTGATCAAATGTCCATTGTTTATTTTTAGTTCATTCATCATATCATGTTCGTCACATTGATTACGATGAATGGAATAGAAGGGGGCGAAGCTAAGGTTGATTGCCCGTCTTTTCTATTTCAATTTTTAAAAAAATCCCTCGTTCTCTTCTGATTGTTGATGTCTGTACGAGAGTGGTCATGAAAAGAAATATAAAAAGATAAATATTTTTATGGTAAAAAACTGTCAAAAGACTTAAAATACAGTCTTCCTTCCTGTAGCTACATTGAATTAGAAAGATTGCCAAGATCTTTCGTTTTAACTTTTGTTTCGATGCTTTTATAAAAGATCAAATAAAGTTTCTAGAAGTAAAGCTAAAATTCATTTACATTTTCTAAATTTTGCTGGTTACACTCATTATTATATATATATATATATATATATATATATATATATATATATATATATATAGTATATATATATATATATTGTGGTGTGGTGTCCGGAATAACGATCTAAAAAAACGGTATCACGATAAAAAAGAAAATATTAAAATACGGACAACATGGTCAAATGTATGCAATTTTTTTAAGTGAATATGCACTTAATACTTCACCAAACGATGTTTAAATATAGACATTTTTTTAAATAAATTATAATAATAAAATAAGGATAGCGTTTCTATGTTTTCCTGACTCCCCCAAACGGTTTATTAGATCTTGACGATTTTTCAGTGAAGCATTTTGAGGGCTCAAGGAGTGTTTTATTGGTGGGTTGTCACTCTCTTGAAAATGTTTATTTTATTCGCCAAAACGGTTTTTTCGATTCTTAAAATTACCTGTTTGGAGCAAATTTTCTGTGGATGACCTTGACTTGTCAAGATGTTTCTTGGACTATTTGGTTATTCCCGGAAAATTCGTTTTTTGCATGTTTATTTCCTGCGGAAAAACTTTTCTGGGATATCTTGATAATAACTCCTTAGATTTGGCCAAAATTAATAACAGGATTTGGGTTGCTAAAAAAATTCCTAGTGGGTTCCCGAATATATATAAAATATGGCATTAATGCATGTAATATCAAGTTTTATTATATCTCTATAATTAAAAGTAATGAAAAAGCTATACCAATACAATATAACTGTGTATACAATAATCAGATATAGTAGTTCATAGAGATGATTAAAAAATATCTTAGACTATTGGTTTTCGAATCTGTGTCTTTGATATGGAAAGTAAAACAACTTAGTATATTCTCTCACAATTTTTTTTTTGAACACTACACGTTTTTCCTACGAATGGGATTCAAAGAATATTTTAAAAAACTGTTATATCTTCAAATTGATCCATGAAATTTAAATATTTTTGATGTGTTTCAATTAAAAGAATTATAACTACTAACAGATAAAAATACTGCGTCTTTAAGTTGGGATGCCAGTTTATAGCCATTCAATTTTAATAATTGAAAGCTTAAATTTCATTAAATGAATAAACTCTGATTACAGAAGGAAGTTTTTTAAATAAATATTATTATACGGTGCTATAGATTTAAAAAAAATGATTTTATCATACTTTTAATGGTATATTTTTTTATATAGTGTTAGTCCGATTAATATGTTAAAATGTTTTTCAAATAATATCGGAAAAAAATGATTTCACAATTTGGGCAACCCTTTATACAACAACCAATCGTTGCAAAAAATATTTTCCCTCTTTTTCAAAAGTATAACTGGTATTTTATGATATATATGTATATAGAGGGCGACCGACATATTGGCGCCGATAATGCATATGTTATCGCTATTGGGAAATCAATGATTACACTTTTATATTTTCCCAAGATTTACTTTAAAATATTTTTCATTACATTTCAAGGCTTTCAAGTATAAGTTATTAATTATTATGCTTTGAAAAAATACATTCATTTAATCAAATAGACGAAAATAATATCCTTTTCTTTTCGAGAGTCATAGTAGTCAAGAAGGCTATTTTCCTTCAAGCAAAGTAAGAGTGTGGAATGAACGATCATTTTCTGTCGAAACTCTAACAGAAGTTAGTGTTATTTATTGTTTAGATTAAAAGTAACTATCGGCATATTTCATAGACTATCAGCTTTTTATAATTAAAAACTTTTCTCTAATATATCGGTTAATATCAGCTATGAGGTCTACCTCTTGACTGCACCACTACCTTTCACAGAGGAGACATGCACTTTATGTCAAAATAAAAATGCAATCTATATAATCAGGTTCAACTAAGTTATTTATTCCTTTAATTAAGAACTATAGTCTCAGAGATTCCTCATTTCATATTTGTGACCAAAATGTCACATCTTCTTCAATTTAATCTTACACCTCAATAATCAGTTTAATTACTATAACTTTCTATTACTGATATTTTAAATGAATTTCATACCTATTTTACACCTAGCAAATATTCATTTTTGTGAGGAATTTAGGCAAGAAAGTAGTCATTTCCTGTTCAACTTACAAGTTACAAAGAGATAGGCAACGTCGACTAATATAGGCCATTTCAACATTAGATTCGCGGAGTTTTTAACTAACTTAAAGTAATGATTGATTAATTCAACTCAAACTGTCAAGCGATTATATATATGCACTAAGCTAAAATTATAGGGGATCTCTCGAATAGATAAAAGAATGAATAAGGATCACCGTATAAAAGTAAGTACTAAAAAGTTCAATATTTATCTAGTGGAGGCCTTTTAAGCGATGATGCCGTTGAGATTCCCACTCGTAGTCGTTTTTATTTGTGAAAAGCATAATTTGGCTCCAAAGAAAAAGTTGGGCAAATACAATATGCATCCTGGAAGGAGAGGTTATTTTGGAGTACGCGCCGATTGTCCCATTTTTTTAAACTACCTTGGTTGTACGGTAATGATGCTTAAAGGAACCTATGTAATTGATTAATATTTTGATATACAGAAAAACCAACTACTAGGATGAAGTTATTCCCTTTTAACGTGTAAAATGGTAAATTTTTTTGACAATGATCCCATTGAAACCAAAAACAATCAAAAATCGGTGATGTCCATGTCGGTAAGGTGTATCTAGTTGATGCAATTACCATAATAATGATTCTAACCAAAAGTGCTTTGGAGTCCATATGGAGAACTTTTATTAACCGTCCATTTCCGCGGGTTCCACCGGTCGCAATTATGATATTTT
>CP045890.1:34344886-34358867 GCA_013387185.1 Caligus rogercresseyi
ATATATATTATATATACAGGGTGGGCCGCTTAAGACGAGACACTCAATTTTAATAATATCAATGTCCATAACTTGAGAAAGGTTTGTCAAATAATTTTTATTATTCATTTTTCAAGATAATGAAGGGATATAAATATTTATTCTATCCACCTCCATCATGTTCAATAATACGTTCCAATTTAGACCTGAACTTCCGGCAGCTCTTGGAAATGAAGGTCTGGTCCAAATTGGCTCAGGCATCCATGATGGCCGTTTTAAGATGGTGTTGGACTTAAAATGAGTCCCACTAAGGGAGCTCTTTAAACGCCAAATATGGCGTAGTCCATAGGTGCGGCATCTGGGCTGTGAGGAGGCCATGCCTCCTTAGGGAAAAATCCAGGTGCTTCAGTTCTTAAGAATTGCTGGGTAAACTTAGATGTATGACAACTTGCACCATCATGTTGAAGCCACCATGATTCTCCATATGTTGCTCTTGCCCACGGGAAGACTTTTCTTCTCAAAAACTCCACATATGTGAAGGAATTGAGCCTCTGCCCATCCTCCAAGAAGATGAGGTCACACTTCTGACCATCAGAGCCAACCACAGCAATGACTTGCAGGTTGGCAAAGTGCCTTTCCTTTCCATAGTGGACAGTAGTGTCATCTGCATCTCCACAAGCTTCAGCAATGTAGAATCCAGTGTCCATGGTTACCATCTCGCCAAGAGAAAAGGGGGTCTCATCAAGATGTAAAATGACAACTTCTTTAGGTTTTTTTTTCAGTTGATTAAGGCACTTTTTGGCTCCAGCAACCCTCTTTTCCTTATCAGTAGACTTAAGGGCATGCCTTGGAGTTCTTTTGAAGCTCTTAAGACCAAGATCATCCTTCACCAACCGTCTCATGGTTGTCCTTGGCATGTTGAATTCACGAGCCAACCCCCTTACTGTTGCTTTGGCATTCTTCTCGTTGATGGCGATCTTAACAGCCTCCACAGTCTCGGTAGGTCTTCCTGGCTTAGTTCTCATCCTCTTAGGTGCAGTTGCTGTACCTCTCTCCAATGTTCTATAAACAGTTTGCCTTGAAACCCTTAGATTCTTACTAATTTCGGAAGGATTTTGTCCCTGCGCGGAAAGAGCAAGAATGGCAACTCTTTTTTCCTCTCTATTCGCCATGATTATGAAACTATCAAGTTTGTTTACTTTATATATTTTTATAAAGTGAAAGAATGGATGTTGGTTAACGCAACCTCCAAATTTGAAGGGGAAAAAATGGATTAAACAGATATTATAGACCGGTTTTGAAGGTGTCTCGTTTTAAGCGGCCCATCCTGTATGTATATATATATATACATATATAATATACATATATTAGGGCTGTTCTTTTTTTTCAAATGTTTGAAATGTTAGAACATTGTGGATTTTCTGTTTCTTGGTGATAAAAGAAGACGACATACAAAGTTTGAACAAAATCGGTCAACATTACGGAGTGCTCAACGAGGTCAAAGTTTTAAAAATATAGTAAAAATATAGCTTCCGCAACTTTCTGAAAGGGATGGGCGTTTCAGACTTCAATAAAACTTATTAACTTAAAGGAAATATAATTTAATACCAGACGGTATTTGATGTTTGTTACTATATAGATATATCTATACTTATAAAAAAGAATTCCGTTCGTTCGTTTGGGTTCGTGCGTTCGTTCGTTCGTTCGTTTCGTTCCTGTATCTACCGAACGGGTCATTAGATCTTGACGAAATTTTCACGTGAATAGTTTTGTGAGCATCAGGGAGTGTTTTAGTGGGGTTGTCAACTCCTGGAAAATTTGTCACGACAGGCTTATTTTATTTGCCAAAACGTTTTTTGCCGATTTTTTAAAATTTACAAGTTAGATTTTGCCCAATTTTCTGTGGATAAGACTGAGGTACTAAAACGTGTTATTGTTTTTTTGAGTGTTTCCCGGAAAATTCGTTTTCTACATGATTACTTAAAATATTTTTCTTTCTGTCCCTACATATGTCCCCCAAATTAAGTTTTGTGGGAAAATAACAACACTTTTTATATTGCAACATCGTGCTAATCAAATTTCAATAATGCCTAGAGATGGAGAGGGATGTCAATACCAGCCTTAAGGAATACAAAACGGAAAAAATGGCAATGACGACTTTTTAAGGAACTACTTCTCATAAGAAAAGAACATAGGCACTCTATGAAACGACTTAAAATAACTTATTTTTACGATGTTTAAATTCCCAGCCTTAAGGAACAGAAAACGGAAAAAAATGGCAATCAAGACCCAAGGACAACTTTTTAAGGAACTGATTTGAATATGAAAAATCACATGTGATGACATCACTAAAATTATTCATCTTCTTTTTACGATTTTTAAATACCCAGCCTTAAGGAATACAAAACAGAACAAATGTCAATGAAGAGCTATGACAACTTTTTAAGGAACTGGTTTGAATATGAAAAGTCACATGCGATGATTTCATTGAAATTATTCGTGTGATTCCTTCTTTGTGTGATATTTAAATACCCAACCGTAAGGAATACAAAATGGAAAAAAATGGCAAGGAAGACCCAATGACAACTGTTGAAGGAACTGATTTTAATATGAAAAGAAAAGCGATGATATCACTGAAATTATCGTGTGATTTCTTCATTTTACGATGTTTAAATACCCAGCCTTAAGGAATACAAAACGGAAAAAATGGCACGGAAGACCCAATGATAACTGTTGAAGGAACTTATTTTAATATGAAAAAGTCACATACGATGAATCACTGAAATTGTTTGTTTTATTTCTTCTTTTATTATGTTTAAATACCCAGCCTTAAGGAATACAAAACGGAAAAAAATGGCAATGATCCCAATGATAACTTTTAAGAAAAACTGATTTAAAATGAAAGTCACTTGCGATGACATCACTGAATTATTCGGGTGATTTTTTTATTTTTAGATGATTAAATACTCAGCCGTAAGGTATAAAAAACGGAAAAAAAATGGCAATGAATACCCAATGTCAACTTTTAAGGAACTGATTTTAATATGAAAAGTTACATGCGATGATTTCACTGAAAATTATTAGTGTGATTTCTTCTTTGCGCGATGTTTAAATAACCAGCTGTATGAATACAAAACGGAAAAAATGGCAATGAAGACCAATGTCAACTGTTGAAGGAACTGATTTTAATATGAAATATCACATGCGATGGCATTACTGAAATTATTCGTTTGATTTCTTCTTTTTATTTGTTTAAATACCAGCCTTAAGGAATATAAAACGGAAAAAAATGGCAATGAAGACCCTATGACGACTTTTTAAAGAATTTATTGTTATATGAAAAATCACATTCGATGACATCACTAAAATTATTGCGTGATTTTTTTTCCATCCAGACTTTGTCAAGTTGGAAAATCCCGGGCAGCGCCGGGTATATAATATACATATATATATCTTCAACAATTTCTTAGATGATAAGATGTCCACTGGACTTAATGGTGGAGCATTTTTTTGTTGTAAAAGAAAAATGGCCAAAAAATACATTAACCAAGCATATAACTCCAGCAATTTCTTAGAAATGGGTACATTGTTCGCTGCCTGTATGACTCTTACCAAGGTAGCTAAGATAAATTCGATTCCGCATGGATCAAAGGCTCGACCTCAATCTATAGTACTCTGGAATTCTACCCTCAAACAAACAAACAAAATCCTCAATGAAGTCGAAAAACCTCTCATTTTTTTTCTTCTTCGTATATGACTCATCCTCAATTTCTCATTTCCCCTCAACGGCTTTTCCACTCACATACTACATACTACTCAATAGAAGTGATGGGATCCTCCTCTAGGACCTATCCCCTCAAACATAATTAAGATCTCTCAAACCATTTACGTTCCTTCCTTCTAATGATGGAAAACAATAAGATGATATATATGTGTATGTATTTATCAACGGAGGTCCCCAAAAACAAAAACAAGGGTGTTCCATTAGGAGGGATAATATTGATCAAAATTAATGATAGTAGCAGCAACCACTCATTGGCTTGAAAATAGGAGGAAATCCCCAGGATTCTTCATCTTTTTCTTCTTATTCCAATAAATGAAAAAAAACTCTAGACAAAAAGGGTTAAAGCTCAAATACGTATATAAAAGCATTAACAAAAATATGTAGCTTTTTCAGTTAGCTAAAAACAATAACGTTCCAGGGGGCATCATGGATTGGGATAACAAAAAAGGTTGTTTTAGCAAACTCACAAGTAAACATAATATTTTCATTTGGTAATACTGCTTTCTTTATTTTTCTACGTCAGATAGTCAGAGAGATGCTCCATTAATCGCCATATTTGTGCAAACAAAATACATATTTATTATTTCCCTAAGTACGAGATGTTCCTTTATTATATTAGTATTAATGGGTGGACTAGGAGGAGTCAATTTAAGGGATTCACCAATGACGTCATGGATGTAGGCCCATGAAGATGAGACAATTTTATTTCTAAGGATGATATTTTAATATCTGATGGTTGTTCACTTTTCAACTCCGGTAGTGTAGTAATACTTTATAGTTTAGTGTCAGCTGCCTTTTTATTATTATTCCTTCTCCTTTTCTTTCAACCAATCACGTAACAAAAACACCTCCTTTTCTTATCCTTAATAATCACCTTGGACTTCACTCCATATTTCACCAAGGCATTTCATTGCCTGTTCTCAGGTAACTGGAGAAAGGCTCAACTCAACTATATTTATTGTGACGTCAGAAACAATGATCCGGATAGGCTCCTACATCCTAATCACCAGGAGGACTTAACTCTGTAGAGAAAACCTCCATCTAAAGATGATGAAGGATGAATAAAGTTAAACCATCCGGCAACCCATCGAGGATTCTTTGATTGAATGCTCAACAAATTACTGGCCTTTATCAAAATAAAACATTTATCCTAGGAGAAACGATCAAAATAGTCTATTTCATATGTTATGCCACTGTAAATAACGGCAAGATCTCCTGAAAATAGCCTGTAAATATTGTATATCTTTCAAACACATTATCTAATATATAAAAAATATATGTCGTTAAGGTTTTCAAGACAGTGATATCACGGATATATGATAAATATTTTGAAATATGGCTGTTAAAAACATAATCTTACTTAGATTAAACCCCTTTAGTTTGTTACTTTATTTAAGCGTAAGGTGCCAGAAAAAAATGCTTATTGATTATTTGGACCAATGCAAAATCTTATATTAATATTTTAGTGAATCCTACATAACTGCCCAACCCAAAAACCACAATATTAACTGGATATAGACCTGCTGGCCAATTTTCCTGACCAATTTTCCTCTACGACCATTGAAGTAAAATATGTTGGCCAGAGCTCAGATCTGCCCAGAGTCTTTGAGATGCAAAAATGGCTACCATGTAGCCATTGTTTTTTTTTACTTTTACCGTTTTTAAATGGCTTTTAGTGGTCTTTTTCGTTCCACTATTGTATACTGTTTTCATTTCGTTATTAATAGATTTTAAACCAGCTAATATTTTCTAGTGAACAGTTACAATTGTAAAAAAAATCAAGTTAAATGAATCATACCGTATTTACGATTATGTTTTTATAATACCTCAGAGACGCCAAACGGTTACCAATCTTAAATGTCTAAGAAATTAAAGGAATATACATATACTATGGAAGGTGTAGGTCAAATCTGTTTTGAGCTGCTGTTCTTTAGAGATAAAAGAAGTCAGTCTGAAGCAGCAATCTATGAAATGTCTCATAGTTTTACGGACAGAAACGACACTCACGTATCACCAACGAATGGCGATATCCGAGGAAGTTGTGGAATACTATTATTTCCATTTGAATGCATGAAAATTCAAGAGTAAGATTTATTAATCTTTTAAATGCATTAGAGATATCGAGATTAATCTGTATCCATTGGAAGACCAACATATAGGTAAATATATGCATTGATATCATTACAAGTAGAAACCCTTTTTGTTAACAAGAGTCGAATGTGATTGGTTAAAGAAAATGAGGATAATAAAGTCAGTTGATAGTATTTAAATAAATCAAGCTCAATGAATCAGAAAATCTTAAAAATCAGGGGAATAGAAAGTATTAAATAATTTATCTATATGGTTATGCCAGCTCCATGAACTATGTTTATATGTATATAGGGGTATATTCATATATAGCTCTGCTCTGGGCTCTGGGGGGCCACAAGTCCTTGACCCAGAAGTCCATCTCCTGCCCCAGGAACGCTTGCGTGGCCCTCACCGTATGGGCGGGCGCTCCATCCTGCTGGAGCACCACATTCCCACCGGGGAAGTTCTCCCAGACCCAGGGGATGAACTTGGTCCTCAGGATCTCGATGTAGTTGGCTGCGGTAAGCTGTAGTCGGTCAGGAACCAGATGAGATCCATGGCCTTCTGTTCGAGGCCACAAAGCCCAAGGAAATCACGCTGGCTGGATAAGTGGTGGTGGTGAGGGTCAACACGTTCTCGTCGACGTCCCGAAGCTCAGGTAACGGTCATTGCGCCTGTTTCGCACCGGATCCACGGTCCACGTCTTCCAGAAGCGCGTGGACCCGAATTCGGACATCACGTTCTAGAGACATTTTCTTTGGAGTCGATTGACCGATTTTTATTTACTTTTTTTTGGTTTGAAGGATGATGAGGAATTTTTTCCCCGTATTTTGTTGGAAAGAAGCTGAGGAGATCACGAAACCTAGCATTTAACTAAATACGAGTGTAAAAGTTTCCCTTGCACACCCGGTATATATATATATATATATATCAGGAAACGACTGGGGGCACCTTTTTTCGCCGGGACCTGGGCGGGACTTAAGTTTTTAAAGCCGTTCCTTCGACATTCTGAAGTTAAGAATTTTCAAAAAAAGTGATGACGTTTTTTTAATAGAAAATAACCTTTAAAAAAAGTGACTGGGCCGGGACTTAAATTTTTCAAGCCGGACCGGGCCAAAACCGACGACGTCTTTTTTTAGAAAATAATTTCCTAAAAAGAGTGACGACGTTTTAGAAAAAAAAATTCTGGAAGAAAAGTGTTTTTTTTTAGAATTTCCTAAAAAAAAGTACCGGGCCGGCGATTTTTAGACACCGGGTCGGGACACTCAAAAAACAGCGGGGACCTGGGCCGGGTACCCAGTCGTTTCCTGATATATATATATATATATATATATATATATATATATATATATATATATATATATATATATATATATATATATATATATATATATATATATATATATATATATATATATATATATTAGGGCTGTTCTTATTTTTCAAATGTTTGAAAAGTTAGCAACATTGTGGATTTTCTGTTTCTTGGTGATAAAAGAAGACGACATACAAAGTTTGAACCAAAATCGGTTAACATTACGAGGTCGCGCAACGAGGTCAAGTTTTAAAAATTTAGTAAAAATATCGTTTTCCGCAAATTTCTTGAAGGGGTGGACATTACAGACTTTAACAATAATTATTAGTTTGAAGGAATCTAATTTACTACCAGACGTATGTTTGATGTTATTTAATAAAACAAAGTTTTTAGTAAAATCAAAGAAAAAATGGAGTGTATAATGTTAGCATATTTAATAGCTTTTTTGTATCAATTAACTTCACTCGCCTGTAGAAAATGACTTGTTCGCTTCAGAGTAAAATAGTACTTTTAAGTTTAGTGAACCTTTGAATGATAAATCCAAAAATGACCTTGGTTGCATTTTATCAATCAGAATTCAGTACAATCTGAGTTTACATCATAATATTCAGAACCTGTATGACCTATAAGAAATCGATTATGAAAAAATAAATAATAATGTGTTCTTAGATTTGCTTCAAGGTATCCTCTCAAAATTTTACTTTGTCTCTGACGCATTTATAATCCATTATATGCGTCATTTTGTACGTGAGATATGCTTTTTTATGTACATATAACTCTCTACTTATTTAACTGACATGATTTAGTATACCAAAATATTAAGCTTTCATTTGATATGTTTGGTGCTCTAAAAATCGCTATACTTTAAGAGATATAAGCAAATACATTTTTGCACGTACTCTCCCAAAAAATGGATCTTTTGATATGAGAATATACAATTACCATGTGGTAACTGCTGTTAGTGTTACCTGGATAGAAAGAGAAAGAGAAGGGAGAGAGTATTTTGCCTCACTTCTAGTTATATGTAGAGTTATATGTACATTAAAAAAAGCATATCTCGCGTACAAATGACGCATATAATGGATTATAAATGCGTCAAAGACAAAGTAAAATTTTGAGAGGATACCTTGACGCAAATCTAAGAAACACATTATTATTATTTTTTTTCATAATCGATTTCTTATAGGTCAATACAGGCTCTGAATCATATGATGTAAACTCAGATTGTACTCAATTCTGAATTGATAGAAAGCAACCAAGGTCATTTTTGGATTTATCATCTAAAGGTTTATAAACTTAAAAGTACTATTTTACTCTGAAGCAAACAAGTCATCTTCTACAGGCGAGTGAAGTTAATTGATACAAAAAAGCTATGAAATATGCTATCATTACACACTCCATTTTTTCTTTGTTTTTACTGAAAACTTTGTTTTATTAAAAAACATCAAACATACGTCTGGTAGTAAATTAGATTTCCTTTAAATTGATAATTATTATTGAAGTCTGTAACGTCCACCATTTTGAAGAAATTTGCGGAAATCTATATTTTTACTAAATTTTTAAAACTTTGACCTCGTTGCGCGACCTCGTAATGTTGACCAATTTTGTTCAAACTTTGTATGTCGTCTTCTTTTATCACCAAGAAACAGAAAAATCCACAATGTTGCTAACATTTCAAACATTTGAAAATAAGAACAGCCCTAATATATATATATATATATAATATATATATATATATATATATATATATATATATATATATATATATATATATATATATATATATATAATAAGTATATAAACAACTCCCCAATCTAAACAACTATGAAAGTTTTGGTTATTTAAAAGCACCGTTTCAACCCTTTAATAGGAAACAATTTAATTATGCATAGTTGGTGTCTACCCAGGAATGCTGTGTTCATTCAACTCAAGGGGTGTTGTTGTTGTTGTATTTATTGGTATGTGGGGCTCATGCCCTAATCCAAATAATTGGAAATAGGATCATACCCATGACGAAGGGACAGTATGTGCATCAGTTGAAAAAAAAGGAGGGGAATAGAGTAATTGAAATCGGAGTGGGATTATAAAACTTGTTCCTTCCCAAACGTCATTCTTAATTTGTAAGCAACGTAGTCTAAAAAGGATATTGGATTTTTAAGTGAGGTTCTTTGATATTGTTGTATTTCTTCCCGGATATATAAAATTAACTTTTTTCGAGCGTTCTAGTTTAAAACCATAATAGAAGACATTCACTAAGTTTAACTGTATTAATGTCCTATTTTATTAGTAGCGTAGCTATACATTTGTGTATTATTTTTATACACAATTCTACCGCCTTTTTTTACTTGATATCACACTCTTACAATGAAAATAAAGACCTTTATAACATATTATTGCAATGAAGTAATCTCGATAGAGTGTGATGGGTGTGTTTGGAGTATTATAGATAAGGTTTGTCTCTCACTTATCTTTTTTAAGCTTCAATACAATTTAGGATATCATTTGTTTCGTGTTTTATGACAAGTTCTTGTCATACTATTTGAGTTTCTGTCTTATGACGATGCATTATTGTTATTATTACTATTTCGAAAACTTATCGTTCGCAAAGTCGCAAAAATGAACACTAGTTTGTATACCTTTCGATTGATATTTGGGGCCCTATAACTTCGACATATCTTACTCGTGGCTTTTGAGGTCTGAACTCTTACTCATAGTATAGAATCGTATCCTCTAGAATACAAAGCATATTTTATTAGTTGCCTCATCAATGATTTTAACAAATCCATTAAATATGTTATTTTAATATTATCTATTGATATTTATTCTATAGTCCTCATACTAAGTATAATAAGGAATATTATAAGAACACCAAATCTAGTCCTAGATTATTGAGGAGTCAGCAAGGACGCAGATTGAGTTGTCAGGGGAGACACAAAAATCTGTGAGGGGTCAGCGGGGATCAGTGAGTAGTCAACGTAGAACTGGGGATTCATGAGAGGTCTGCGTGGAGTCGAGGATCTCTTAGCAGTAAGCAGTGATTCGCTTGATCTCAAACGGGGTAATAGGGATTCGTGAACGGTCAAATAGGACACCGGAATCCGTCATCAGATTGCGTGGTTGAAAGCATGTATGCGTGTGTTTTTATTGTTATTACTATTATCAAACTGAAACAATTTTACTAATTTGAATACAGGAGTCCATTGCTTCTTTTGGGTACAAAATGATTGGAAATAAAATGTTTTATTTATACCTAATATTGTTTAATTACTCCCTCTCTCTCCTTTTCCTTTTTGTTTTGAAAGGACCTAGTATGCAAACGATCCTTCAAGCCATAGATATAAAAAGTATCTTTGTATATCTAATTAGCTCTCTATATATAGAGAACTAATTCCCTTCATCTGTATTTTTGTGTCTAATATAAACAAAGTAATTTGATCTACGTCATCGTGAGCTGATCATATAGATAGATTCTATCTCTATGATCAGTTTACGATGACGTAGTACAAATTACTTTGTTATATTGGACACAGGCAACAGCTGAACGATGTTTCTCTGCTATTGAGGGAATCAGCTCTCTATATCTTTATATCTCTATACTTCAAGCCTTTACACCTGTTGATCTGATATCCTTGATTAATATTATAACACTATTTATTAAAAAATGTTCTAATTATACTTTTGTATTATCCATTTATATATATATATATATATATATATTATATCAATGAATCCATTAAATGTTTGTACAACATAATTTCTACTACGTCACTATAAAAAGCTTTGTTTTCCGCTAATAGTACATAAAACCTTGCCGACTTTTCATTCATAAAAACAAGGAATACTTCTCATAGTACCTTGGTGCATGCATCAGTTTTGCCAATCACATTCATGAATGAAAAAACCCCGATTTGCCCCAATATACATTCTTACATATATCTACTCACACAATTTAACGTAAATATCTTTATAGATATATTTAAGCAGGAAATAATGATTATTTTGGCTTAAAGCTTATATTGGCCAATGCATAACAACGGATCGATGTGTCAATGTTATTGATATGAGATCAATAATCATATCGGCTGCAGCGAGGTATGCTGCCCTCTCCCTAAGGATTCCCAAGGTCCAGGACAATCTATGGAACTTCGCGTATGAAATCATAAAGTACTATCCCTCCTCATCAGCCCGACACTCCAGAATGCTAAAACGTATAATAAGTTAATATAACGAAAACACTAAGGACACGGAGAACTAATAGCTTATGGACTTTAAATCGGATTATTATCTTCGTTTTTAATATGTATGCGTATTATCTATCTTTGTTCATTAACTTGGTATTTTAAATTCGTTACATCATGTTACAGAATTCATAAGGGTACGAATTTTAGGTCTTTAAATGGGAAACTAATTATAAACTAGAATGTTTATTTATGTTTTATTGTAAAAAAGCACAATTTCCTATTTTACTATATATTTAAGTATGTTACTTTTTGTCACTTAGATAAATAAAGGCCTTGCTGATGAGGAAAAAAAAAACCCGATTTGCCCCAATATACATATGTACATTCTTACATATATCTACTCCCACAATTTAACGTAAATATCTTTATAGATTATTAATTCAACTATGAGAATATAACAGTACATTTCTTCTTTACATTAAGTAATATAGGAAATTAATTTTTTCTGATGTAGCCTAATAAATTGACAAAATCCCTCTTGCCCCTCAAAGGAAGGCCCTGAATTTGTTGTCATATGATATTTAAGCAGGAAATAATGGATTGAGTTTATCCTCCTTTTTTTCCTGAAATAATATACCAATAATAATATATATTTATATGGATAACCAAATACCAAGCCCAGGGGGCTATGGTTGCCACAATCTAAGTTATTCTCCTAAATGCATTTCTTGATTGGTGGTTCAAGCAAAAATACTATACATAGGGAAATGGATTTGGGTCCATTTTTAGCTTACCAGTAATTTTAAGTCAACACTCAGACCTTTTGTTTTCTTTGTGAAATATACTCGTATATATAAATATATATATATATTAGGGTTGTTCTTATTTTTCAATGTTTGAAATGTGCCGGATATGGATTTTCTGTTTCTTGGTGATAAAAGAAGACGACATACAAAGTTTGAACAAATCGGTCAACATTACGAGGTCGCGCAAAGAGGTCAAAGTTTTAAAAATTTAGTAAAAATATAGTTCCCGCCAATTTCTTCAAATGGTGGACGTTAGACTTCATAATAATTATTAATTTAAAGGAAATCTAATTACTACCAACGTATGTTTGATGTTTTTTATAAAACAAAGTTTTCAGTAAAAACAAGCAAGAAAGGGAGTGAGTATTGTTAGCTATTTATAGCTTTTTTGTATCAATTAACTTCACTCGCCTGTACGATGACTTGTTCGCTTCAGAGTAAAATAGTACTTTTAGTTTAGTAAAACTTTAGATGATAAATCCAAAAATGACCTTGGTTCATTCTATCAGTTCAGAATCCTTACAATCTGAGTTTACATCATATGATTCAGAGCCTGTATTGACCGATAAGAATCGATTATGAAAAAATACTAATAATTTTGTTTCTTAGATTTGCGTCAAGTTATCCTCTCCAAATTTTACTTTGTCTCTGACGCATACATAATCCATTATATGCGTCATTTTGTACGCAAAATAGGCTTTTTTAATGTACATATAACTCTCTATTTTTAAAACTCACATGATTTAGATACCAAAATATTAAAGCTGGTTAACCAAGCTTTCATTTGATATGTTTGGTGTTCTAAAAATCGCTATACTTTAAGAGATATAAGCAAATACGTACTGTCCCCCAAAAATTGTCTTTTGATATGAGAATAACGATTACCATCTGGTAATCGTGTTAGTGTTACCTGGATAGAAAAGAAGAAAGGAGGGGGTATTTTTCCTCCCTCTCTCGCCTTCTTTTTTCTTGCTATCCAGGCAACACTACTGGCGTTACCAATGGTATCGTATATTCTCATATCAAAAGATCAATTTTTGGGGGACAGTACGTATTTGCTTATATCCTTAAAGTATGGCGATTTTAGAACACCAAAATATCAAATGAAAGCTTGTTAACCAGCTTTAATATTTTGGTATACTAAATCATGTGAGTTTAATAAGTAGAGAGTTATATGTGTACTTAAAAAAGCCTATTTTGGCGTACAAAATGACGCATATAATGGATTATGTATGCGTCAGAGACAAAGTAAAATTTTGAGAGGATACCTTGACGCAAATCTAAGAAACAAATTTTATTTATTTTTTTCATAATCGATTTCTTATAGGTCAATACAGGCTCTGAATCATATGATGTTAACTCAGATTGTACTGAATTCTGAACTGATAGAATGCAACCAAGGTCATTTTTGGATTTATCATCTAAAGTTTTACCTAAACTTAAAAGTACTATTTACTCTGAAGCGAACAAGTCATCTTCTACAGGCGAGTGAGTTAATTGATACAAAAAAGCTATGAAATAGCTAACATACGCACTCCCTTTCTTGCTTTGTTTTTACTGAAAACTTTGTTTTATTAAAAAACATCAACATACGTCTGGTATAAATTAGATTTCCTTTTAATTAATAATTATTATTGAAGTCTGTAACGTCCACCATTTTGAAGAAATTTGCGAAAACTATATTTTTTCTAATTTTTAAAACTTTGACCGCTTTGCGCGACCTCGTAATGTTGACCGATTTTTTCAACTTTGTATGTCGTCTTCTTTTATCACCAGAAATGAAAATCCACTCAATGGCTACATTTCAACTTGAAAAATAGAACAACCTATAATAATATATATATAT
>CP045890.1:34358967-34377877 GCA_013387185.1 Caligus rogercresseyi
CTGATTGTGAGCCACAACCTCGCCAGCTTCGTTGGCTATCACATCCCTTGCCAACCACTGGCAATAACGATTTGTCGCACGCGAGGTTCAATTCGAGTGGTGCGGTGGGGTTGGCTGAGAGTTGGTTTTCAACTACTGAACCTATTTTCACCAGCAATTGGACCGAACTGTCGTGTTGTTTGCTGCTATAGATTACTATATAATTTTGATGCATCCATATTATATAGTTTGTATGTTTGGTATATATTTTTTTTGATTTCTCACATAATGAGGCTTATAAAGTGGTCATCCAGTGAATACTCACTGCGAAAGAGATCAAGGTATGCCAATAAAGGCAAAACGTCGTCTTTTGTGACAAAATAACGATCTATGCCATGTACATGACCTTCCGCTCAAACATGTGACCACCATGGTCATGGATCACACAGACTATTATATAATTGGCATGGGTCTGGATTGTACTTCCGTACCTGAACCGAATGTCTTCTTTCTGATAGTCAAAAGATAATTAATTGTAAAAGGGATCACTTATTAGATTTGATTGTAAAAGATAAAATCAATGCCATATTAACAATTGAATTGGATGAAATATTTAGACTTATTCTGTTTTCAAATATTAAAAACATGGAATTCTTATAAATGTTTTACTAATAATGCCATTGGCTATCAATGTTCATTTAAAAGTTGAGTGAGCCCAAGGACAATGAATTGTTGGATTACATCAAATGTACTCACAAATGTTTTTGGGAAAGATGCTTTCTCCGTTCAATTATTACTTTTTTGCATTTAATGCATAAATTATATGGTAAGTGGAGAAGGATGTATTGAATCTACCGTTCACAACACTTGTTATATACATTGCAGCATAATGCTCTGGTTTAAAGGCCCCTTCACAAGCCTAAAATGTGTTTTTTTTCTGTTCTCGTTCGAATTACTGAATCAGGGAAGCAATAATAGTACATTATATAAATAGTAGGATTTCTAAGATGGATTGTTTTAAAAAATACGATCGTGTATAGTCAAAAATTTGGTTAATTCTCAAACCAGAATAAAAGTAATAAATATCTAAAAGGATAGTTCATCTAAGAAAAATTAATTCCCTGTTAATATATTATTTTAAAACTTATTTGGTCATTGTTTGAAACTCTATAAAACAAATGAAACATAAGTATTTTTCTGTACTCCAAGGATAATAGTTCGATTTTTAAATATAGTCAACTCTTTTCTATCACCCTTCTTTACGACAATATTCGTCCCCTGCGAATCACTATGATTCTATCGAAGATACAAGAGCCCAAGATACGGACCTAGAAATATTATTTTTGTATATATTTTTTGTGTTTAATTTAAAACAAGTTACAATAGACTCTATAGCTGCTTCGACTGTAAAGAAAAAAAGAGTGCCAAAGATGTATGACTCCCAATGCCAACCTTTTTCCATTAGTAGCGACTCTCCAAAAATGGCCAGACTCACAGAAAAGGACAGCAATAAAGTAAAGAAACACTCACCATCGAATAAATAAAATGAGGCAATTCATAAATAATAAAAAACGCCAGGACCAATCGGCATCACTTTTGATTCTATAAAATACTACTTAATGTAGTACCGATCCTTCTTGCATTCTACGAAAAAGTTATGTCGCTTGCGCTTTTGCAAACTTTGCATCAGATGGAAATATGGTCTTAATGTCAAAGCCAAGAAAGACCCAAGACATCTCAAAAACTTAAGCCTCTCACAATGCAGAATTCAGCTTACATTATTTACTTGTATAATTTATAATCCTTTACAAAAGTTATACATCATATAACTCATAAACACAATATGGATTTTTTAAAGAACGACATAAGAACAAATACCCTTCACTTTACAACTCTTCTAGATCAGGAAAGGACATTTCAAATATGGCCATTGACTTTTCAATGCCTCTGACACTGTTTCACATAAATATATAATCCAAACACTATATAACCGAGAATTTGGAGATTTTTTTTTATTCGAATGGTTGCTGCAACTCTCGCAATATCAAACTTTGGTAAATACGGGGGAAGAAAGATATTTTCTACAACGAAGGGTGTTCACAAAGAGACTCGTGTTCAGCACTATTGTTAATCATTTGTATCGACAATCCTATTTTGGACCTACATAATGGACCAAAGAAGTGATGGGTCACGAGTAAAACTCGTTTTTAATACTCAAGTTTTATTTAGTAAGTAAAAAAGTCCTGAATACTCAACTCGTGCAAGAAACGACGAGTTTTTAACTCGTTACTCGGGGGAAACTCGTTACTCGGAGAAAAACTTGTTAATCGTACATAAACTTGTTATCAGAGAAAAAACTCGTAACCCACGTGTAAATTTCTACCTAACGAAAAACTAGTCCCTTCAAATAATAGGTCTGGGCCAATCAAGAGCTTCAAAAGGCATTGATTTCTTAATAGTAATTAGTAATGAGACGGTCTTATTATGTTACTTTATCTACTGAATATGTTATAATTTATTATTTTTAAATAGATTTTACCGGTCCTTTAATAATCATCCTAGCTTCATAAAAATAAAAATATATAAAATATATCATCTTAAATTTCTTCTTGCCTTCACCAACCCTGAGGTTTAAGGTAGGCATATTCCTTAAGCTCAAAATGGGGTTAAAATTGTAAACTTGAACGCTTATTTTTATATATTTTTTTATTAACACCCAAAACAACTATATGCACTTTTATTCAGTGCATAAGTGCATATATCATATATACAGCCAAGGTATATAGAATACCAGGTATGTGATATTTAAAAAGTGGCGCGGACACTTAATAAAAAGAATGTACCGATGACGTCATACTCTCTTTTATGATCATATTTTTATATAAAATGTCGGTCACAAAACCTCAATCAACTAGAAATAATTAATATATGTTCATTGCGTAATTATTAAATGTTAGATTATTGTTGCAATAAATAAATAAAAATATATAACACAGTCAATATACTTTATTTAAGCTTTAGGTTAGATCTAACTTCACATATTGTCGTATAACAATTGACTTAAGTTATAAGTTTAGCATTATATAAATAGCTCTTTAAAAAATATTTGTAATTTCGTACTAAGGTATGTTAATAGTATGAAATACAAGGCTAAATTATTAATTCAATAAGTTTAATTATTTGACGCCGATCTTATCAAAGTTTAGTGATCTGCTATATTATTTTTATTAGTGGTTAAATTTCGATAAGAAGGTTAGACTTTATTCATTTCTAAAGCATCAGTGACTATAAACTGAGTAATATTCTTCAGTTAGTTGAGTTAATAACAATAACGAGTTCACGATCAATAAAGCAAGATGAATTTAAAACATATGAACCATAAGTAGATTTCTTTAAAGCATTCTAAATCTAAATATATTTAAGTATCGCAACAATATTTTGTTGCCTTTCCAAACCTATTATTTTTTGTACTAATTTTTAAATCTTTCATAATGTCGTTCATAAAATTGCTAAGATAATTAAATACTTTTTATTCCCGTAACTAGATTTACTAGTTTTATTAGTGTTTTTAGTTGGTTGGACAATTTCTATGTTATTATAATTATTGAATGATATTTTATATATCTATAGGACTAATTGTACTTTTTTTATTTTAATAATTGGCATATTTAAATATCTTGGGTTTAAGGATAATTTAAATGCAAATATCATATTTGGATTCATATTTGGATTCATCAAATTTTGGACTGCGTAACTCATTGGAAGTCTCAAAAGATTTGTCATATTTTGGAATAAAAAGGTAATTTATATGTTTCAAGATGTCTCTCATTTGATCAAACTCTTAAGAAATCATATTTTAGACAGAGGCCATTATCTGATTGAGGGATCTACCATTATAAAAAAGATTTTTCGGACTTAATAAAAATAAATCCCCAAGAATTATAAATAGTTCATAAAATCAAGGAAATTCATTAATAATACCAGAGCAATTAAAAGCAAAGAGTTTGTCTAGCGCCTCAACTGTTGAACCATACGACAGCTTCTGCTATAACTATATTTTCTGAATAAAAAGTCTCAATCCGATTTTATTGCTACACTTAACTCAGGAATAAGATGTACTACACTAATAAATCTGAATGCCTCCATGGCAGTTTTTGAAGGAAGTTTGTGAGTATTTATTTAAATTAATTATTGTTTATATTTAATTTGATGGATATTAGTTTTATTTCAATTGATCAGTCTTAGTTTTTATTTAAATTCAACAAAAAATTATAAATCATACTTCACTCATTCTTTATTAAACTTGTTTATAAAGTTCAACAGTAATATTGAATACTCTGTCCAACTATTATATATGAGAAAAAAAATGGATGTACAATATTATATAATTTAATCATATTATTCACTTTTATTACTAAAGTTTCCGTGAGAGTTAATGTTTTTGTCCTTATTATAGAAGATGTCCTTATTATAGTTGAAATATTTTTCTTTATCATACATTCCACGACTTGCGAAGTAAAGAAAGAAGGTGATGTAAGCAAATATCCAATGATGTCAATTCGCTTCTTCACATTACTTTCTTTATATTTACATCACTGGAGAGTTTATTACATTTATTCCTTTCTTTTCTACCTTACCTTGTTATATTAATCTTATTATAAGCGATAATTCTTACAAGAACAAAAAATCTTCGATTCTTTTAAATTAAATTAATGACAATTGAAATATTCCTTTTAAATATTAGTGATTTTTGTTTGTAAATCATCTCAATATTTAATTATAAGGAAATTTATCAAATATCCCCAGCTAGCACGGCAGATGAAGTCGGACCAATGACGACTGAGAGCACGCCGGGGATTTATAAAAGTTATTAAGTAAAAATTCTAAATGTAACATACCTTGTATTCTATATACCTTGTATACAGCCTTGGAAGTAAGCCGTGCGGGGCGGTGCTGCGTTCCTGTAAAAGATTTTGGGGCGGTGCGGCGCACCGGTAAGAGTTTATTATACTGAAAAAAAACCCACCAAAATACAAAAAATGCAGTAACGCTCGCCTTTTAAGATGAAAACATATCTAGGCTACCCACAATATGTCATTTTTGACCAGCTCCGATGAAGATAACAGCTTGGCTTGCTTAAAATAGTCAAAAGATCTCCGGCGTGCGCCAGCTTCCAATTGCATCGACTGACGCTTTCAAATACACCCTTTTCAGACCCCCCCAAAAAAATATTTGGAAATAATGGTACTAATTTTACTATTGGGAAAGACATCCAGTAGCCTATGGTAATCAGTTTTCAAACGTCTACAAATATCCCATATATTTTGGTTTTCTGTTGGTGCCTTTCTGGAGCTTGCGTTCCGTTGTTTCCATCTCGTGCCCGCACTTGCTCCGCAGTTAGTTCTAGTAAAATGAAGTCTCTCGACTGTCGTCTTTAAAACTGTGTCAGCGAAATGTTATATCGGCTTTTCAGAAACTGCATGTTTTTGTGATTGGGTATCATACTGAGACATGTCTTCTACTCAGACAAATAATAACTTACTCTTCTTCAAATAGGCTGTTCACGCTGTTTGTAAAATATCTGTAAAATATCGCATTGAAAATTATACCTTTATTACACCTTCGTTATTACCGTACTAAGCTAATTGTGTAACATCTTGAAATGTCAAGGATCAAAATATTTGTTGGTTTACATGCACGATAAATCCAAATTTCATCGATGCGATGAATTTATGTTTCGAAAACTGAATATTGATTTAGGTCTTTGATATCAATTATGAAAAAATATCACTTAGCTCAAAAACTATAAATCCTAACAAAATATCAATTATATTAAACAGTACCCGAGGATAATATTAGGATTTTACAAAATAAAGACTTAAACACACCATTTTTGAATTATGAGCAAGAAATCCCGAGCTGCATAAAACTTCTTTATCGTATGTATGATCATTTCATATCAATCAGGCGTTGAAGGAGTTCTAAAATACGAGTATTCCTGGGAGATCTAATTTTCACGAGTTACAAGTCTTCTTTTCATATATATTAAATACAAATGAACTTTCACTTACGAGTTTTGCGTGTTTTAATTTTACCCCAGTTACGAGTAAAAACTCGGAAATACTCAGTAATTTTTTCTTACTACATACTCGCCCAAGCTCGAGTAGTAAATTTAGCTCGTGACCCATCACTAGACCCAAGTGTGGAAAAAACATATGAAAAGTGTCTCCCACGCCGACGGCCTAACCATATATTTGAAGGATATCCTTTAAGCATTCATAAAGCACTTAATAAAAACAGTTTTATTAAGTCCTTACGATATATTCTAACAAAAGAATGGCCAAATATAAAACTAAAAATAGTTTAAGTTACTCGGAACCTGGATTGGAGAGAACAGCATAGAGAAAACACAAAAAAATGATTTCATACAAGCTAAAAAGGCTGTTCATTAGTTTAACCATTTTCTTTTAAATATGATTGATCGTTTCCAAGCGTGGAATTCATATACCATCCCCCAAATAGCACATCTTTTACGGATCACCCCTTTCATATATAAGGAGTATATTCGTATATAATAGACCCATAAGGTACCTATGAACAATAAGCTACGGTAAGGTAAGGTAGTTTCGTGACCCAGACCTTCTCCGCATTAACATAACAAACAGAGCATATATATATATAGGGTTCCCGGACTTTATGGAGACAATGGACTATATAGAGACAGCCAATCAAATCACTTTCTTCCCTAAAGTCCCCAAATGGACTTTATGGAGACACGGACTATATGGAGACAGATTTAGCGACATATATGTTCCAACTATTGGACACCCCAATATCGGAGAGATCATTGCTACACTTGAGCAACAAGGATAAAATGTGTTAAATAAGGCATCAAGGCCTTCTTTAATTAGCATTTACTTAAATAATGTTGAAAGGCTATACATATTGATTACATGCTCATTTAATCGCATTTTATAGTATGATGAACTTAACGATAATTTGGGAGTTCGAACCGGAGGAGGAAAAAAAGCAAGGCAGACAACGGAAGAAACAAAGAGAATAACAACAGCTTAGAATGGAAAGAAAGAGAAAACGTACGTAGGCTGCTTTGAAAAACTCATAACAGGGATGGACTCCTGACGAATAACTTCCACGAATAGAAACAACGTTGGTCAACATTTTGACGTTTTGGGATCAATTGAATAATATATTTAAATATTAATGCGT
The DNA here is from genome assembly GCA_013387185.1 of Caligus rogercresseyi. Taxonomy (NCBI): domain Eukaryota; kingdom Metazoa; phylum Arthropoda; class Copepoda; order Siphonostomatoida; family Caligidae; genus Caligus; species Caligus rogercresseyi. Next base: position 34,366,174 of record CP045890.1, read on the forward strand.
CATACTAATATAAAAAGAGTTCGAACTAGTTGTTTAGTAAATAATCGCTGTCGTTATATAGTCCGTTTTTGGACTATATGGAGACTAAAATATATGGATACAAGCTGTCTCCATATAGTCCACTGTCTCCATAAAGTCCGGTTACCATATATAAGGTCGAGCTTCAGGCAAGCGCTATTGTTAATTATGGTTAAACACGACCACTTGAGGCGCTCCTATTTACAGAAAGAAAATAATAAAAAACACTAAGATTAGTTCATGATCCTTGAGGTTGGAAGATAAATGCCTAATTTTATTCCGTATTAATTAATATTCTCTTATATACAAAATTCGTGATTTAAAAAATTAAAAAATTCCTTGAATAAATTGGATATCAGTAATACTAGCGTGGAATGAATCTTTTTGTTTAATATATATATTATATATATATATATATATATATATATATATATATATATATATATCTATATATATATATATATAGATATAATATATGATGAAATGATAATAATAGTATCAAGAAATAAACAAAAGCTCTATTGTAATAGTAATCCTCGACCGCTGACGGCGCCAACATCACCATGTCGCCACAAAATCTTGTAGTGGGTCTCTAGTTATATATACTCTTTGATACAAGCTCCGCTTATTATTATTTATTATGTTATTGTTATTTTTATTCTTCACGAGCCTACCTTACCCAAGAGTACGAAAGAATGGAGGGAACACTCTCAATGTAAACCAAGATATTTGTACTATGTAGTCACACTTTACACAGTTTTTACTACAAAAGAGATAAATTAGTTTCTCAACGACGACATTCGAGTCCATAAAAGAGGAAGAGGACTCCACGTCTACGTACAACCCCCTAAGGATGAAGTGGAGGATTTTGCCGGTGACTAATCAGTCCCGTGGAGTCCATAAGCTTTTGGAATCGTCGTTGAGAACTTAATTTCATTCTCTTTTAGTAGTATAAAACCAAGGTCTGTATAATAAGGTCTGGGCATACAAAACAAACAATATCAGTATAACTATTCATGACGTCACTGGAGAACGAATTCATCTATCCATTATCTATCAATCTCTCTATCATCTATAAATATTATATGGTTTTGGAATCTTTATGTATAAAACTTATGCGTAAAGAAAATCTGATAAAGCATTTTTTTTGTTGGAATTATTGATAGTAGGAATTTTCCTTACGACATTTGTGTTAAATTGCATTTTTAAAGGAAACTACTGACTTTTGGCCTAGCTTATCAATCAAAATAGCTTATTGAGCATTAATGAGCACATTTGGTAAGTTTCATTTTATAAAACTGAGCCCATCTTGAGTACTTTTCGTTCAATCATAAAGGGTATATTCGCATATAATAGACCCATAAGGGTACTTATGAACATAAGCTACGGTAAGGTAGGTTTCGTGACCAGACCTTCTCCGCATTAATATAAAAAACCCGCTTATTACACAGGATGACCATCAAAATATTTCAGAGGTCTAGATAGCCGATTCTTATGTAGAATGACCCCCTAATTCCGAATATGTGCTTAGTTTCGCTCTGTCAGGCAAGGTTTCTGAGAAAATTAGCAATATATATTTTCCTAAAAGTCCTATTTTTTTCAAGTAGTTTGCATTTTCTCCTAAAATATACGGTGTAGACTTATTTTCAAAAAAATCATTAGTTTACTGATATACCAGGGTTTTTAGAACACTAATCCATTTATCTCTATCTAGAATGAGATTTGAGCAAATCGTTTTTAAAGTAGAAACTTGATTCATTTTTTAAAAGCTCATATCTGTCTCATTTTATTTCCAATTTTTTAATTTTCAACTAAAATCTACAGATGAGAGTTCTAAATTTGCACCAAAAAAAGTTGTATTTAAAAAAGTTAAATATTTTCATGAAATGTGACTTTTTCTGAAAAAAGGAATACATCATTTTTTCTAAATTTTTGGTAGAGGTTTAGCGAAATTTAACTTCTGCCCAGATCATAAAGCTAACACTGTGCATTAGATCCTTTCAAAATCACAGAGCTAACAGTAAGATAAAGGGGGGGGGGGAAGGGAGATGATGAACTCTTCTCTTCTTCGTCTTACTACACTTCTGCGGGGGGGGTGTGTACACTGTATACACACGCAGAAGTATGAAGAGACGAAGAAGAGAACATTTCATCATCTCCCTTTTTTATTCTTCCCTTTATCTTACTGTTACTCTGTGCCTTTGATAGAATAGAAAAAAGGGAGATGTATATACACAAGCAGAAGTAGGAGAGACGAAAAAGGGAACAGTTTATCATCTCCCTTCCCCCCCCCCTTTATCTTAGTGTTAGCTCTGTGATTTTGAAAGGATCTAATGCACAGTGTTAGCTTTATGATCTGGGCAGAAGTTAAATTTCGCTAAACCTCTACCAAAATTAGAAAAAATGATGTATTCCTTTTTTCAGAAAAAGTCCATTTCATGGAAAATATTTAACTTTTTTAAATACAACTTTTTTTGGTGCAAATTTAGAACTCTCATCTGTAGATTTTAGTTGAAAATTAAAAAATTGGAAATAAATGAGACAGATATGAGCTTTAAAAAAATGAATCAAGTTTTCTATTTTAAAAATGATTTGCTCAAATCTCATTCTAGATAGAGATAAATGGATTAGTGTTCTAAAAACCCTGGTATATCAGTAAACTAATGATTTTTTTTAAAATAAGTCTACACCGTATATTTTAGGAGAAGTTCAAACTACTTGAAAAAAATAGGACTTTTTAGGAAAATATATATTGCTAATTTTCTCAGAAACCTTGCCTGACAGAGCGAAACTAAGCACATATTCGGAATCAGGGGGTCATTCTACATAAGAATCGGCTATCTAGACCTCTGGAATATCGAATTTTTTTGAAACGCAGGCCTGTGTTATTAGTTATTATGTTATGTTATTTTATTCTCCCGAAGCCTACCTACTTACCGTAGCTTATTGTTTGATTTTCTTGTGCATAAGTTTTATATATAAATATTCCTAAACCAATATATATATTTATAGATTGATAGATATATAGGGTTACGGTTACTTCCGATCTCCTACCTGAGCTAGAAACAAAGAGAAACCACACTTCAACACGGCCATCGTGCTAACATTCCTCACAAACCTCTCTATTATTGTACTTATTATAGAAGAAGAACGAAAAAAGTATTCGTATCCAGAGTGTTGAACATATTCATGAGCCGAGTCAGTGTAGGAGCGACCACATTGATGAAAGAGCTCCCAAACGTCTCGCCTCCTCCTCCGATCATTGAGGATGAGACGAGACGGGGCAAATATAATGACTGACATGCCACCCGTCCACTCCCATTCGAGAAATTTGATCCCAAGCAATGATGAATCAATGTAACAATAACAATATAAGAACAAGGCAGGAGCACTCTGGATGACGAATACCTTTTTTTCCTTCTTCTTCTATAATAAGTAATTAATAGAGAGGTTTTGTGAGGAATGTTTAGCACGATGGCCGTGTTGAAGTGTGGTTTCTCTTTGTTTCTAGCTCAGGTAGGAGATCGAAGTAACCGTACCCGATATATATATATATAGATAGAATCGTTCTCCAGTGACGTCATTGAGTAGTTATACTGCTAGGATTACATGTTTATTTTTGTATTGCCCAGACATTATTATACAGACCTTGGTTGACATTATGTGGGTCATAAAATAAAAAAAAATCCTTTTTAAGGACTGACAAAGACTGGACTAGACCGGACTGCAGTCCTCGGTCCTAGATAAGGACCGATACAAACTATCAACAACAGAACATATATCACAAAATATTTTATTTAGTGAAGTTTCTGTATATAAAGTCGCCCTTACAGATATATCCCTTTACTTCTACATGATAAACAATAGAAAAATGACAATTGTTTAAAAAATAGGAACATTGTTCTCTCCAATAGTATCTACTCGAGCCAAAAGGTATATTTTGTTATAGTATCCGTTTTCTACTGTAATGCATGTAGAAACTAAAATTACATATATATATATATATCAGAGCTGCGACTACCGAATGTAAATCGGTATTCGATACTACCGACGGTAGATTTCAAATATCAAGCCGATTGTACAATATTCGGTAGAAATACCGAATACCGTACCGATTGTCAATCGGTACGGTATATTTGAAAGTATGACTATTGTTGCATTCACATAGACATAAAAATATAGAGCTTATTCCCTTCAATGGCAGAGAAACATCGTTCAACTGTCGCTTTGCCCAAGCGCTCCCTTGTGTGAAGAACTTGAACTTTGAAAATAAATAAACAACTATAACTTTTAGTATTATGGAGCAGATACATAAATAGACATTCAATATAAGCTTATGCTATGCATTGAATACTTGAGTACCTGAAAGTGCAGTTCATATCGGACAATAAGCGACAGTTAATGAAAAAAATATATAAGTCTTCCATTTCCTACAAAATCCAAGTACATATATAATTTATATAAGATTAGTATGTATTAAATTTCAAATGATATCTAATAAATTATAACAAACGATGTATTTAATTGTCCTTTGTTATAAACTGTCCGATATTAAATGGATATGAAGAAGTAAAAGCAGATACATAAATATATTTCTCTCTTTTCTAATTTACAGTACCGAATTTCGATCGATGCTATATATAATAAAATCTACCGAATACCGATATTGATCGGTATTCGGTATATACCGAATATCGAACCGGTGGTAGATTTTTCTACCGAATCCCAGCTCTGATATATATATATATGAATATTTTTGCTCAACATTCCTTCAGTAAATGAAAGGTTCCTGTTGATTGTCCGTTTTGCCAGTGATCTATATTTATTTATCCCAAAATCTTTTCAGTGTCCTATACGAGAAAAAAGTATTCTTTAGAAGTATATTTTTATCTGTAAATACCATTTACTTTAGAGGGGGTACCAAAATGTAGAAGTATTATTTATTGATACGCTCTCAGCGGATTTTGAACGAACCCATAATTTCAGCAACAAAAACACCTTAACTGAAGTATTAAATTCTGATGGATTATGATTACTTATAAAATACGGTTTTTTAGGCTATGGAAGAATTCAAATAGCTAATTCCTACACCTCCTTTCACTTCATTCTAAATGGCTAGAAGACAGGACAAAAGGTAACACAAGAGCTGTTATGTCTTTGGAAGGCAAAACGTATTTGATAACACGAAGACGCTTAACTTTGCCTAATAAAATGCAAACATACAACCAAAAGATATCATATTTTGCTTGGAATACCTTCACGGTAAACTAAAATATTCTTTAAAATATCATCACTAAACATGTACACAATGTCACTCCTTATAGAGTTCGTAAGATTTTTTTCAACACAAGTGTGATTTTGATTAAATTTCAATTGTTATTTGTACTTTTTAACTTATTCCAAGCTTTCAATATTTTGGTGATGAATGAGAATTACAACCGAAGTAGTTAAAGCCTTAGCACCATGGTTTAAATTAAGCGTTATCCACGTATTAACATCGTTATCATCATTGTGTTATGTAAAATTGTGAGTGAAATAATAGTTGCACAATTATTTTTTACCTAAGTAGTCTCTTCATGTCTATAAACAGAACTAAGAACCTAACGGATACCTTCAGTAAGACATCAATCTTTCTTTTCTCTCCTTTAAACAGACAGGTTTATAGACTTAATTTTTGTTAATATAATAATTCAACAATGTAGAACTGAAAAACTTGAACTTTTATCGTCTATTAAATGGATGAATGAGCAACACTATTTTTGGTGATATCCTCTAAGGAGGATATAAGTGTATTTCGCTTTTATTAAAGTTTTTTTCTTCTTTTTCTTATTTCTCTGTAACTTTAGCTAAATCAAATGAGAAAGCGGTAGGTGTTCTGCGCCTGTAGGAAAATGAATACAAGATAATAACAAAAATTGAGGTGTCTCTTAGATGTCGTCAATTTCGTTAGTCTCTTCCTCCGAGCTTCCGACGACGTCGAACTCGATTTCATCATCGATGCCTTCTTCTCCAAAGGTGACGGTTTCATTGATTTTGACGGTTTCGGGGAACTCGCCGTAGGACTTGAGGTTTCGAGCTTCATCTGCGGAGTACTTAAGGATGACGTCCGCCTTGGCGTCTTGGTAGTCTCGCAGGCCAACGAGGATGATGTCAGACTGATTGATCCAGACCTTTTTCCGGAGCTTGCCTCGGATGTGACAGAGACGCTTGACGCCGTCGAAGCACATGGCCTCCAGACGACCGTTCCCAAGCATTTTCGTCACTTGTGCATACTCCTGACCGTCCTCTCGGAACACCAACTCTCGCTTGAGCCCCTCGTTTTCGTTCTTCCCTCGACGGCGATTCTTACCTCCCTTTCCCTTATTTTTAGGCATCCTTAACACTTGGACAAGAAAATGAAGATGATAATCAAAAGAGAGAGTTGCGGTAAAATAGATTTGAGTGTAAAGAGAGCATGTAGCAATCGTATCTTCAGATAGAAAAGGAGATGTATTATCATCATCAAACAGCAGCAGGAGCAATCATAGTTAAGTTACAGGGATTAAAAAGATTCAACATTTTTTGAAAGTAAAAAAGAAGAAAATGTGATATTATTATTTGGTATTTGAATATGTGTGTCAATGTGGGTTGTTGATGTCCATCTTAATCATCAAAGCGAGTGGTGAGAGCAGACTTGGCATCACAGGCCACGATTTTGACGCGATCCACCTTGGCCAGCTCAGAGACTTCCTTGAACTCCACATCGTTGAGCATGAAGGTCCAGACGTTGTCACAGAAGCGGTAGGTGTTGAGCTTGTCTGCCTTGAAGTTAAGGCGCGTCTTGACGCGGGTATTGAGAGCGTTGTTGATGGAGCGGTCGAACTGGAGAAGGACCTTGAGGGCCAGGGCGGGCGTGAGGAGCTGCATTTGCATGAGCTCGTCCAGGGTCTCACGAAGCGTGTGGCCCAGGGTTGTGTTACGGTAGAGCTGATAAGACATCACTGAGATAGAGAGGAGAGCTGGAAAGGGCTGGCTTGTTGTTGCTTGATTAAGAAGGAGGAGAGACTTGTTTAGTGTTTTCCTCCGCGTAGAGCCAAAACGAGATGAAGCACGGATCCGCCTTGTACCTTGTAGTCCTGCGCCGTTTTCTCGTCGTTCATCTGCTTCCCAGAGAAAATGAGTCTCTGCTGTGGGGTGGGATTCCTTCCTTCTCCTCCACTCGCTCCTTGATGCGTTCCACCTTATCTGTCGGCTCGATATCGATTTCAATCTCTTTCCCCGTCAGAGTCTTCACTTTTATCAACATTACTAAATTATTCAGAAAGTCACTGGGATTTTTGACGAAAGGCTTTTAAATATTTTGTAAAAAGGATGATTATATCTTATTGTTCATCGGGGAAAATGTGTCTACAATAAAAAAAGAAAAAAAAGAGAAAAAGAAAGACTTGAATAAGGGAAAGATATTGAAAAGATGTTGTGTAGAATGTAACATATAGATTAAAGAAAGAGAGGAGGAGGAGGCTAAGGTGCTTCCTAAGTTTAACTTTTCTCTGAAGATACGATCCTACTACGAGTGCTCAGGGATTCCGGGATTCTTACCTAATCAAACTGATGCCTTGGATATTACAAGATTTTTCCTCACTGATTCAGTAGGAGAGAGATCAAGAACAATCCTTTTTCTCTTTCTTGCTTCTCTGTGGATATTAGAAAGAGAGAGAGAGGAGCCTGCCCTTCTGCCTCTCACGCCTCCAGCCCTATGGCTCTATTTCTGCACCAATGAGAATGGAGAGGAAGTAAATCAAAATGGTGCTGGAGACACTATCAGAGGAGGAAGAATGATATTGTATGACGTCATAAGAATGCATTATTGACTTCTATGAGGGAATGCCTGGGTTCGAATCCAATGCGTGTAGGCCTCATCTATTTTCAATTGTAAATAGATTGACCACAAATGCTTCCAAAAAAACATATTTATCCATTTAAAACTATATATCAAGAAGCTTTTATGTGTAACAAGAAGCTTTATGACGTCATTTGAGAAAGCAAAGTCGACGAAGTTCAGCAAGGCATGTTCGAGATGTCGAAGTTAAAACTCTCACTTCATTCCCCAACCATGCCTTTTGACGCCCAATTCAGGCGCTGAACATCGAATCATGTTCCTCTTTCGTCATACTCAGCTGTTGTTGAACACGTCACGTGACAAATAGCAAATAATACAAAATAATATTTATGGGAGAGGTGTCAGCCAAGGAATACTAGAAGCTAGTTTCTAGAGTTTCTAGTATTCCTTGAATGACTGGAAAGAAGCACGTCAGTATGCGAAATTTAAGAAATTAACCTAGTACTGTATAATCGAAATTTTGATTTTTTACGAGACAAACATATTATTTTTGTTAAAAAATAATCATTACATGTAATTAAACCTATGATTGGGTTACAAATTTATCCCTTTAGTTTATATGTGACCGCACAATTCTCTTCCACTGAAGGCCTTTGAACTCAACTTACATATAAGTCAAAGAACAAGTCAGCTGTTGAGCTTCTCTTCCATTATTATTATTTTTCAAATAAAAGGCAGATACATCTAAATAAGGACAATTTCTTCAATCAAAGCTGGAATAAAAATTGGGGATCAATTTGAAAATATTTCATTCATTGAGGGGAACTTTCATTTAAAAAAATAGTATCTCTTTTATTTATAACTTTGTCTTTTCTACATAATTTACAATAGAAAGTTAGATTGATGACTTTGATTTGTCATTAATCCCAATTTATTTATCCCATTTCTTGAATAAGGTTTAATATAAAAGGCTCAGCGAGTAGATAAATAAATAATACTACAACTATTGGCCAATTGACCATGTATTGTTTTTTAAAACTATCGTTAATATATTGGTCCTTAAAAATCAACTAAAGGTCGACCATAAGTCTGGATTCATAATTAGGTCTTAGAAAAGCTCATTTCTATTTCGTAAGACATAACCATATTACAAAAGGTAACAAAAAAATAATCTTATGAAAAACAGGGTATGCCAGCTGAATTAGACTAACTCGCATATTTTGGCGATATGTTCGCCCTTCGGGTTTTGGAGCTAGTTTGTGAGTGAACAGACCTTAAAGAATATAAGAGAGGAGAGAGAAAAGATTTTCTGTTTTGTACAAACATTCCTCATAAAAAGTTTGACTTTGTACAAGAATATATCTCAAGTCAAATGCGATGGTTTTTTCTTTTTCTATGTCTCTAACTCCTCCTCCTCCTTTTCTTTTTTTCCTCTCTTTACCTTGAAAAGTAGGTGGTTCAAATCAGACAAGGTCTGAATTTTTGTTCCTTCATTTCTGGTCCCATCACTTTGCAAATAGTTTTATTAAGTCCGTCTTGACCCAAGGATTCCATAGGTACCTTCAAAGTTCAAATTTGACCATAAATGTGGGAGGAGATAGCGTGCGGACATACAGACGGACAGAGATTGGTAAATTATTATATAGATTATGATGCTCTGAGTCGTAAAATGATCTTAGTCTTGCGCATTCAAAGAAAGATTATTTACTACATATTTTTTTCAACTTTTTGGTAAAAATAAAACCACCCAATTTCAGCTGAGACGATTTTTTCCTTTTTCTCAATGTCTTCTTCAGTTTTCATTTACTCCATCAAATTTGATAAGCATATAACACTTCTAAGTAAACGTTTCATGACACAAAATTTCAGAGATCACGGCTTGAATCGGCGTGAGTGAGCAGCTCCTGGGTTGTCTCTCTTCAGCGTTCATCAATAGTCTGTCAGCAGTATTTCATGTCATATCTCCTTCATTGTCACATGTCCTGATGTAACTTTTCTCCTTGCTCGTCGATCATGTGTGAGAATAGAAAGTGCATCGTTGTACTCATCAAACACCCTAGTTTTTGAAAGGCCTCTATCATCCTACTGATGAGTATGGCGGAGTTTGATAGAATGGAAGGCAATACCCCTAGAGTCCCGTGTCTGTAAATCTTGAGAAATTAAGTAATATAAGAAAAAAATATTTTATCCGTTCAATAAGATGTCTATTGAGTCAATATTTCGGGGATATTTTCTCAAATCACCTATGTTTACAAATTTAGGTTGTTGTGATGACGTCTCACACAGGCTGCCAACTGCATTCCTGGAAGAGTATTAATATAGCCACCTATTAAAGAAAAGGAAAAGAAAGAGAGAAAGAAGAGGAAAGAGTGATTGACGTCACAAATCAACTATCGAACGTTATCCCTATTGTTACCTATGAATAAACGGATTATTCCTATATTAAAATATTCCTATTATGAGATTTATTTAAATATACATAACTCAATCCTTTATTGATGTATAAGTTAATGCAAATAAGAACAATGCTCAAAGTTAAAAGGGGCTCGGAGAAATGAACAACAATAGGGATAACGTTCGATAGTTGATTTGTGACGTCAATCACTCTTTCCTCTCTTTCTCTCTTTCTTTAATAGGTTGGCTATATTAATACTCTTCCAGGAATGCAGTTGGCAGACTGTGCGAGACGTCATCACAACACACTAAATTTGTAAACATAGGTGATTTGAGAAAATATCCCCAATATTTCTTATTATATTTGTCATTTTTTATAGTTTATAACGCAGAAAATAAAATTATATACCTAAGGGATATTATTTATTATGTAAAATGTTACCCTATAAAAATGACAGTTTTGTTAGATTTACGTTTTTATGATACACACACCGTTTGAGCTTGTGTCTTGGAGTGTAACATCTACATATATGTCTTAATTCAAAGACTAAGGACAAAAATACTTCCCTTTACCCGATATGAGAATTACGCTTGAGCAATAAAACTTAACTTTGGGTCTATTCAGAAGCTGAGGCTCACCATTATAAACTTTTTATTTCCATATAATGGGCCTTTTCAACCTTTTATCAGAAAAACGTTTAAATATATTAGTTCTTCTATATTTGTTATTTTTAAACGAAGAGGAAAAATCATTTTAAGTTTGGAATCCTGGAATGCCTGCTGCATGATTTTTTTCGGGCTGCACTTCTTTTATAACTCCATTTCATGGTTCAAATGAGATTTTGAAACAACTATGTATAAGAATGGGTATTAAGAAATTATTACATGAAAAAATCAGATTGTTACTATGATTTAAAATTTATTCGGTAGTGCTGAATATGTAATATGGCGTATATGTATATCTCAAGGACTATTGAAAAAAGGGCCGCCCATACTGCCAAGAGAGCTGACTACCTGCTTTGCCGGACATTTTAATGACGTGTTCGGCAATAATAACATTTAGTAATGTTATTATTCCCTCTTACGTCATCCAAAATATATTGCAACATTGTTGCAATATATATTTGATACGACACAAATAAAATAGGATTTATGACGTTTCACTATATATGAAATAAACGTACTTAGTAATTTTTATGTCTTGGCATAGCTCTTCTTATAACATATTAACTGATATAGACCATTATTAATGTACTTAAGACTTTTTTCAAATAATTTTGAGTCATAAAAGCAATATAAGCTGCTTCCATCAGTTGTTGAGTCGAATATCTTTCTGTTCCTTACTTTAATGAAGTTATCTCATTGATATATAGGTTAATGGCTATAAGAACCAAATGTGTGGTTGTGGTTTATAGCATTCATATATATATAGTTATTATTTCCATTAAAGGACATAAAAAAATAGAAGAACTT
>CP045890.1:34377977-34405033 GCA_013387185.1 Caligus rogercresseyi
ATATATATATATAGGTATATATATATATATATATATATATATTATATATATATAGATATATATATATAGATATATATATATATATTAATATATATATATATATATATATATATATATAATATACAGGGCGTATACGTATAATCCGGACTAATTAAAACAAAATTTTTAAATGTTGATAACTTATTATTTATCATATTTTTCAACAATTTTTGATAAAATGAAAGGCACACATATATTAGATACTTATTTTCAATATAGCCCCCATCAGCGGCGACGACCATCTCGAGGCGGTGCCTGAAGCGGCGGCAGGCTGGGCGACGACGTCCTTCTTCATATTGGCGAACTCCTCCACGATGGCGGCCCTGAGGGAGTCGAGAGTGTTGTGAGCGTGCTTGTTGGTCTTGTTCTCGACCATGCCCCAGAAGAAATAGTCAAGGGGGTTGCAGTCAGGGGAGCTGGGGGCCACAAGTCCGGGCTCCAGGGTAGGGGAGGTTCTCCAACAGCCACGCCTGGGTCTCCCTCGACTTGTGGGCGGGAGACCATCCTGTGCCTCTTCTTATACTAACCGTAGCCCAGGTCCTTGTTGATGGTGTTGGCGGTGGTCTGCTGGAGCAACCCATCTCGCGGCCAACTTGGCGTAGGACTTGGTGTTGTCCTCGTTGACTTTCCTCTTCACCTTGGCGACAAACTCGTCACTTTATCACTCCTTTGGACTCCTCCCGGCACGAAAGGAAGCGAACATCGCATGCCTTTTCTCCTCTTCCATTGCTAAATGTTGACTGATTTTCAATCTGCTTTTTTTTTGGCAGATAGATAAGATGCAAGCGCAGTAACGTACATATGTGTGTGGCAATATCTCAAAAACAAAGACGACATAACCCGTGTACTCCCTGTATATATCAGAGCTGCAACTACCGAATATAAATGGTATTTAGAAGCGTTACCTGGTGTGAAGAAATTGAACTTTGCAAAATAAAACAACTCCGGAGCTGAAAGCGCATTTAATATCGGACTAGACTAACAAAAGACAGTAAGGAATTCATTTGTTTGCTATTGCTTCCATTTCCTGAAAATACGAGTGCATATATAAATTTATATAAAAATAACATGTATTAAATTTCAAATAATGTGTAAAATAATTATAACAAATATGTACTTAATTGTCTTGTGTATCAATTGTCCGATACTAATGCAAATGAATAAGTCACAGAACAGATACATACATAAATTTCTTTTTCGTTCTTATCTACCGCAACCAATCGATATTCGTAGATATATAATAATAAAATTACCGAATACGAATCTGCAGTACCATATCCCAGATCTGATATTATGATGAAACGAAGAGTACTCAGTTTATATATATTAAAATTTTATTGACTTTGATTAAAAACAACATTTATCTAAGAGCATATTAGTAGGCGTCACATTATCACGGGGTAGTCAAAAAGCTATAAGCCGTTAAATATAAAATACTGATTGAAAGAAAATTTATCTTTCATTGAATTGTAAATAAATTTGATAATATATATACACTTTAATTATTTAGATCGAATAAATACAATCAAACCAGTTCCATTGCTAATATGGCAACACAAGTTCACCCCGAAGAAGAAAATATATTATATATTCGGTAATTATAGGAAGATAGTCGGTAATATTCGTTGGTATTACCTTAAAGATATGACGACAGTTCCAATGATAAGTATGGAGATATAGAAACATAGAGAACTTCTTCAATAACATAGTAATATTCCAAGAATCGGTAGCAAAATAGTATAATTTAATCTTCTTAATATAAGTCCAGAATCTAATTCATTAAATAAATCTATTTATTTGATTTGATTGATAATAATCTATATATGTACAATGATGTTTATACACACCGATACGTATGCCTATAAAACACATTAATAAACATTATTGTTCATTAATCAAGATATTCTGCGCTCCATTCACAGGGAAAATTTCAAGTTACCAAGACAACAAATAAAAAGAAAAACCTCCACCTCAAGACTGGGGATCTTATAATTGTTTTATCGTTGATTTTTATTTTTTAGACATCTTTTTACCAGTTTCTCTATCTTATCATCTTGTTCATCATGTCCTGTATTCCTTATGCTTAATTTTAATGCCAGTAAGAAAAATAAACCATGTCAGTTTGTATAAAGTCTAGTTGATATGTATGTTTATCAGAGCTGTGACTACCAAATGTAAATCGGTATGCGATACTACCGACGGTAGATTTCAAATATCCAACCGATTAAACAATATTCTGTAGAACTACCGAATACCGTACCGATTGACAATTGGTACGGTATATTTGAAAGTAGACTTTTGTAGCATTCATATAGAGACATTATTCCTTCAATAACAGAGAAACATCGTTCAACTGTCGCTTTTCCCAAGCGCTCCCTTGTGTGAAGAACTTGAACTTCGAAGATAAAAAAGACAACTATAACTTATAGTATTATAGAGCAGATACATAAATAGACATTCAATATAAGCTTATGCTATGTATTGAAAACTTGATTACCTGAAAATGCATTTATAATCGGACAATAAGATATTCTAGCCTTCCACTTCCTACAAATACAAGTACATATATAGTTTATAAGATTAGTATGTATTAAATTTCAAATAATATATAATAAATTATAAAAATGATGTATTTAATTGTCCTTTGTTATCAGTTGTCCGATATTAATGCATATGAAGAAGTAAAAGCAGATTCATAATACATTTCTTTCTCTTTCTAATCTACCATACTGAATATCGATCGATACTGTATATATATATATATATATATATTATATATAATATATATTATCTATATATATATATCTATATATATATTAAAATCAGTGGTGGGCACCGCTCACTTTTTAGCTGTTCCGCTCACCGCTCATCCGCTCACTTTGGGCACTGATCCGCTCCCGCTCATTCGCTCATTTTTTGAGTACTGCTGTTCCGCTCACTTCATTCCGCTCTTCCGCTCAGGTTGGCGGAATAGGTCCGCTAACCTGTAGCTTCTCTCTCCGCTCAGAGGTCGGGTTCGGTCACAAACTTATCCATGACTCGTGATTCGTAAAAAACGAAAAAGTAAGTATACTGACTCAGAGTGATCGTCAGACAATGAACACACACGAACACAAACGTATACACAGAGAGAATAAGAGAGTGCCAGAGAGAGACAAAACTTGTACGCCGAGTAAGTACTAAGCTGGTACTAAGTAGGGTCCCATATAGCCATTTAATGACATCATCAACATATGTGTTATGACGTCATTTTTTCAGATGGATTTCTAATCATACTACATGTAATAATTATTTAATAATTATAACAAAGATAATTTTATCTCTTTTATATTATAGAAGAAAGAGAAAAGTTATATTATAATAATGTAACTTTTCTCTCTCTTCTCTGAATATAAAATGAAATTCTATATGGGACCATGAACGCAACCTCTTTGTTATGACGGGGGTACCATTTTTTATATTAAGAAAGGACTGATTGTCACTTATTCTCTCTGCGTATACACAATAACTGCACGACGTGAACTGAGTGGCTACGCGTGGCAACACTGCTGCCACGTGTCTAGACAAGAATACATTTCTGGCGCACCTTTTTAGTCCATGCCACGTTAGCGGCATTACATTAGAGCAAAAGCGAGAAAAAGTATTCTTTTTTCTATGAGTAATCCTTTTTAATAACGGAAACTTTTTTTATGTGAGCGGATGAGCGGAAGTTAATTTTAGAGGGTCCGCTCACCACATTCCGCTCACTTCTCACAAAGATGATCCGCTCTTTGCATTCCGCTCACCAATTGCTCCTCCGCTCAGAGCGGACGAGCGGAATAATGAGCGGAAGTGTCACCACCACTGATTAAATCTACCGAATACCGATATCGATCGGTAATTCGGTATATACCAAATACCGGTACATTTTTCTACCGAATCCCAGCTCTGATGTTTATGCATATTAGTGTAAAAGAAGCCTACATATGTCCCCATTGGTTATATATCTATATTGATTGTGTTTTAGTCGATTTACCATAGAGATATACAGATATAGAGAGCTTATTGGACTCGTCAGAGAAATACGTCATTGTGTCAAGAATATAGCTGAACGATGTTTCTCTGCTATTGGAGGGAAGAGAATACGTCATTTGTTATGTTTATATCTCTATGATTCTATCTCTAGATCAGCTTACGATGATGTAGTATCAATTACTTTGTTATAGTGGACACCAGAAACATAGAACTCTGCTATTGAAGGGAATCACTCTTTATATCATATATCTCTATGCGATTTACTGATAACTATTCTTTTCTTTGAGAACTTAAATAAATGATTTAAAAAAAGTAAATACAAATTAACATATGAAGCCTTCACAAATTCTTAAATACTTTTCTAATGTAGTCATAGCGAGGTTTTTTAAGTCGAAATGTAGTACTGAGCTACTTCGGCTACAAACGTTCACGAAGAGCCATCAATGTGAGATCTTAAGGAAAAATATCGTGTATTAGGATGTAGCTCTGAATGTGGTGAGTTTCTTTGTATGTATGGTAAAAAGTCAAAGTTCAACACCTTTATTTTGGTCAAAGGATCCCTCGAACATACTGGAATCCTAGTTGAAGATTCTTTCTCTGGGCTTTCCGCAATATATATACATGTATATATATATATATATATATATATATATATATATATATATATATAATATATATATATATATATATAGATATATATATATATATATATATAAATTCATAAAATAGTTTATGGTATCTTATAAATAGACTGTTTATCATTTTCAACCATGATTAACAAGTTGGTTTTTGAGGAGGATAAATTATAAAAGGAAGTTTGATAAGCAATAAAATATATTATTATTACTACTATGGAAGGCCCAGTGAAAGAAGCATGATTGAGAAGAAGTAGATCCTTTGACCAAAATGAAGGTGCTGAGCTTTGCCTATTTACCATACATACAAAGAAACTATATATATATATATACATATAATATTATATATATATATATTATAGTGCAGGAACTCAACCTTTTGAACTCTCTCAAAATTATGTATGCTCAAGCAAACTTTGTTACTTTTTTCTTTATTTACCTGTGGCATCTTCATATGGCAAAATAATGAGCGACTGTTTTTCTTAGGAAATAGTAGTTGACGCACATTGGGCCATGCCAAAGAGCAGCTTTTATTTACGTACTATGTTGAAATACAATAAAACTATGCCTAACAAACATTACCTGCAAAAACGAATTTTTAAGAAAACGCTCTGATTCGTACATTCCAACATTTTAGGCCATGTCTTTTAAAGCATTCATGTTAAGGAGTTTTTGCTATTTAATTTTTTTAATATCTTTAGAAATTGGTAAACTCATATATGTATGAATGGGATTGACTCTTAGAGACTTGAATACATGTTACTAAGGATTTAAGAGTCATATCGATCTCATCTCTAAGTGCTTTGTCTATGTATACATTAAAGGATAAATAAATCAGTCATCATCGTAACCTTACAATGTATTTATTTGTATTTTATTGAGATTATATTCTTCCCCGGAGCTTTGTTTATAGAACATGGTACTTATTCAAGTGCTTCAGTTTTATAAATGTATGTACATATATTTACTGTCTAATAATATAAAACAACTTTAATTACATTAAAAAAATTAAATTACTGAATATTTCTTTGACATCTGATGAGTTCCGACTGAAATATTTTTCCATTTTACTCTATGCAAATGAAATCAGAAAGACTACACAGTATTTTTATACTCATGAATTTCCCTTATTCCTAAACCTAAAATATTTCCTATTTTAGTTATTACGTTCTGTGGTTTGACCAGCAATGCTTTTGTTAACTATGAATTTTGATAACTTTTTTTAGATTTTTATAAATTTATTTCTATTGTATGTGTATTTTATTGAGTACAATATGTCTGTAACATAATGAATCATTATTTTATTCATATTACCTTTATTATTATTTTTTTTGGGGGGGGGGGGGGAGGGCTGCAAGGAATAAAAATTAAAATAATAACTGCCAATACTCCAGAGAAATCCTAATTACATGCAACAAAGTTGTGAATCTCTCTTTAAAATTTGTAGATATTAACGCCATTCCTCAATATTTAAAAGTGTTTAGGAAAATTCGTCAGAACTAAAAACGATGTTAAAAATTAATGAAAGCTAGAGGACTCAGAGAGTGCAAACCTCCGCCGATCCCCACCAAATGAATCACTTGGTCTTTTTGTCATTTCCCAATAGATGTCGCTGTGCTCTCCTCTTTGAGAGCACAGCACAGCGATATCTATTGGCAGAGTAGGCTAACTTGAAATATTTATTAGTATTTAGCTCATTTTGCATCTTAAAGAAGCACTCAGAGATGCTAAAATTTAATCACTTGTTCCTTTTGGCATTTCCAACAACTCCACAAAGTTTCGTCTGAATCCGTTCGGCACTTTTTGAGTTACCCTGCTGACAAACAAACCAACCAACAAACCAACGCCAGTGAAAACAATACCTCCTTCGGCGGAGGTAAAAAGGATCAAGTGATTAGTTAGCTGAATTGAATATATATCATCGTATACGTCTCACCTGTACTAGATAATTGGCCACGTCAATTTCAAGGGAAATTTGTTAAGTGTATGAACATTTAGTGCCTGGTACATAAAAAACAACTTTAAATAATTAAAATGCTTACATACCGGTTGGACCTGTCGTAAATTGTACCCTAAAACGGCATTCCAAGTGCAATCTGGTGTGCAGAAGTTGGGTGAAGTTTTACTTAAAACGTCCATTTGGATAGAGGGGATTGCCATCATTATTAATGACTTATGTAACTCCATTGATTCTCACTGAAGCTTATGCAATTAGCAAAAATGCGCTTTTGCTGCAATGGAAATGAATGCAGTTATATATAAATTATTATTGATGCTAATAGCTAACACACAGGAATATGGAAACTTGACCCAACTTCTACGTACTGATTACCTACTTTGGATTTAGCCTTCTCTTGACAACAAATGATTTTGTTTATATTTATTTGATGTTCAGTACTTAGACTGCACTTAGAGTACAAATTTACTTAAGGAGGGAAAATACTTATTATAAGCAAACTATGTAGTTGTAAATTACTCATTAAAATAAGTAGATATAGTCATCATAACTAAAAAATAAAAGTATATTAGTTATTGGGATTGATAGCAGCCATAACATCATCAAATAGACAAGTGAGAGCTCTAAAAGCTGAAGACCCATAATCTAAGGACGATTACATCAGCTTATACGGGTCATTTGTATGATTTGACTACGTTAGTGAATTGAAATTAGTCAAGAGTATGAACATTAGTAAACTTGGACTGATAAACACACACACATATATATATATATATATATATATATATATATATATATATATATATATATATATATATATATATATCAGGAAACGACCGGGTATCCGACCCGGCCCGAGTCCCGCTGTTTTGAGCGTCCCGGCCCGGTGTCCCAATTTTTGAAACCACCGGGCCAGGACTTCAATACATTCTTTCGGTTGTCATTTTTTTTTGTAGGAAAAAAAAAGTGGGGAAGTTTTTTCTTTAGAAAGGAAGTGGGAAATATTATGTTCTAAAAAAATCGGCATAACTGTTTCAGTTTGTTGTTTTAGATTATTTTCTAAAAAAACGTCGTCACTTTTTTGAGATTCTTTCCTAAAAAAAACGTCATCACATTTTTTGGAGATTCTTTTTAGGCCCGGCTTGAAAAATTTAAGTCCCGGGTCCCGGCGAGAAAAGGTGTCCTGGTCGTCTCCTGATATATATATATATATATATATTAGGGTTGTTCTTATTTTTCAAATGTTTGAAATGTTAGCGACTTTGAGCATTTTCTGTTTCTTGGTGATAAAAGAAGACGACATACAAAGTTTGAACAAAATCGGTCAACATTACGAGGTCGCGCAACGAGGTCAAAGTTTTAAAAATTTAGTAAAAATATAGTTTTCCGCAAATTTCTTCAAAATGGTGGACGTTACAGACTTCAATAATAATTATTAATTTAAAGGAAATCTAACTTACTACCAGACGTATGTTTGATGTTTTTTAATAAAACAAAGTTTTCAGTAAAAACAAAGCAAGAAAGGGAGTGAGTATTTTTAGCTTATTTCATAGCTTTTTTGTATCAATTAACTTCACTCGCCTGTAGAAGATGACTTGTTCGCTTCAGAGTAAAATAGTACTTTTAAGTTTAGTAAAACTTTAGATGATAAATCCAAAAATGACCTTAGTTGCATTCTATCAATTCAGAATTCAGTACAATCTGAGTTTACATCATATGATTCAGAGCCTGTATTGACCTATAAGAAATCGATTATGAAAAAAATAAATAATAATTTGTTTCTTAGATTTGCGTCAAGGTATCCTCTCAAAATTTTACTTTATCTCTGACGCATACATAATCCATAATATGCGTCATTTTGTACGCGAGATAGGCTTTTTTTAATGTGCATATAACTCTCTACTTATTAAATTGACATGATTTAGTATACCAAAATATTAAAGCTGGTTAACCAAGCTTTCATTTGATATATTTTGTGTTCTAAAAATCGCTATACTTTAAGAGATATAAGCAAATACGTACTCTCCCCCAAAAATGATCTTTTGATATGAGAATATACGATTACCATCTGGTAACTCTGTTAGTGTTACCTGGATAGAAAGAGAAAGAGAAGGGAGGGAGTATTTTGTCCTCACTCCTCTCCCTTCTTTTTTTCTTCCTATCCAGGTTACACTAACTGCCGTTACCAAATGGTAATCGTATATTCTCATATCAAAAGATCAATTTTGGGGGAGAGTACGTATTTGCTTATATCTCTTAAAGTATTGCGATTTTTAGAACACAAAATATATCAAATGAAAGCTTGGTTAACCAGCTTTAATATTTTAGTATACAAACTTTGTATGTCGTCTTCTTTTATCACCAAGAAACAGAAAATGCTCAAAGTCGCTAACATTTCAAACATTTGAAAAATAAGAACAACCCTAATATATATATATATATATATATATATATATATATATATATATATATATATATATATATATATATATATATATATATATATCTTGGTACTGTAACCTTCTTAAAACAAGAACAGTCATAGCGGAATTAAAAGGGGAAAAAGTCAGCGTCAATCCAACACGTGGTAGTCCACAAGGAGGAGTTCTATCTCCAGTTATATGGAACTTAATCATGGACACTCTTTTGACTAAGTTTAAAAAAGGCGCCATCCATGTTGTAGGCTATGCGGATGACGTCCTTTTATTAATAAGTGGTAAAGACCCTGGTACACTTGTTTATAAAATGCAGGAAGCAATTAATATTGTTCTGGAATGGGGGAAAACAAATGGTCTCACCTTCAACCCATCCAAATCTAATGCTATAGTCTTTTCAAAAGCATACAAATTAAGATCAAAATACTTTCTGCGTCTATTTATGACAGGAAAAGTAATTAAATATGCTACACAAATAAAGTACCTAGGCGTGGTTTTCGATCAAGGACTCACCTGGACTGAACATATAAAAGAAAAAGCTGCCAAATGTTCTCGAATATAGAATATGGCAAAGGCTGTCATAGGTCAAAAATGGGGCTTAACTTCGGATAGGGTTCTCTGGCTCTATGAAGCAATGATTAGACCCATTATCACATATGCATGTCTAATATGGGGACACACTGTTACTGCAAAGAAAGTCGAAATAAGAAAATTGAACAATATTCAGCGAAAGGTACTTATGAGTATGACTCATACACTCCGATCAACACCAACATCAGGAATAGAGGCAGTATTGGGCATCACTCCATTGGATCTCTACATACAAGCACATGCAACAAAGTCAAGATGGAGAACAAAGTTCTTTCTCCGGGATACCTGGGATGGTGTGGGCAATCTTTCAAGGCGTCGTGGACATCGTTTCGTTAGTGATAAAATACTCCATCGACTTCAATTGAATGAAACTAGCGACTACATTACAGGCAATCGTATCTGGGTTGATAACTCTCATGTTGAAAACTCTGACATTATTATATACACAGACGGATCAAAAGACGATAAAGACAACACAGGAGCTGGATGGGCAATCACTAGAGGTGATATATCCTTTTATCAATCATATATATCTCTTAATAAGGAAGCATCAGTCTTCCAAGCTGAGGTAATTGCCATCACACAATCTGTAAAAGCTTTACTTGAACAAGACAAGCCATCTAAGAACGTGATTATTTGGTGAGATTCTCAATCAGCAATTGCTGCTATTCTAAACCCCTTTACAAAAAGTGCCACAGTTAAGCAATGCAAAGAAGTATTAAACAACGCAAAATCCAAAATAAATATACATCTTGATTGGTGTAAGGGCCATTCAGATATCTCAGGCAACGAATTTGCGGACTACCTTGCAAAGAAAGGAACGCAAAGTAAAAATCGCTTATGTGTTGGAGCACCACCAAGCTACATAAAGAATTGATTGATGGCTTCTTCTATGAAGTTTGGTGCAACAGATACAAAAAGGATCTTGGAATGAAACATACTCATAGGATGTTGAATAATCCAAAACCAAAGGTTGTCGAACTTTCACGTACCAACATGAAATTACTTGTTCAAGCCTACACAGGCCATGGACCATTTCTGGCCCATCTGAGCAAATGAAAAAACACAAATGCCATTTGTAATATATGCATGGAGGAGTCCCAAACCGCTGACCACCTAATCAACAGATGCCCATCGCTTTCATATGAGAGATACCAAGTCATGCAAGAGGAGGATGAAGATCTTCGTATGATTAAATTTATTAAATGTAAAAAGATGCAACGAATTATTGATTATAACTTTAATTTAATTGCTTCTTAACTAGATTATAAAATAATTGATATAATGCAATGCTCAATATCCATTTTTGCTGTTGTAGCACATATACCCCTTTGTGTGGTCGTGTTCTTTTGCTGTATGTATGTATTTGCTTTTATCATTGTATAATTGTAATATTTGTATGTACTATGGTAAGACAGCAATAAATTCTTAACTTTAAAAAAAAATATACCATAGAGTTCAAGATCCCCCCCCCACACACACACTTAAACAAAGTTCTCTATGTTATATAATAAAATAAATAATATTTTATCAATAGAGCTGACTTTAATAAGTAAAACACTTTGGAGCATACAGTAAAAGCATTCATACATACACATCATATATATATATATATAAATATATATATATATATATATATATATATATATATATATATATATATATAGATATATATATATATATATATATATATATATACTGTTAGCAGGATAGGAAGATAAATAAAAAGAAGGGAGAGAGTATTTTGCCTCACTTCTCTCCTTCTTTTTTTTCTTTCTCTTTCTATCCAGGTAACACTAACAGCAGTTACCAAAGGGTAATTGTATTTTCTCATATCAAAGGATCAATTTTTTGGGAGAGTACGTGCAAAAATGTATTTGCTTATTTCTCTTAAAGTATAGCGATTTTTAGAACACCAAACATATCAAATGAAAGCTTGGTACACCAGCTTTAAAATTTTGGTATACTAAATCATGTCAATTTAATAAGTAGAGAGTTATATGTACATTAAAAAACAAATCTGGCGTACAAAATGACGCATATAATGGATTATAAATGCGTCAGAGACAAAGTAAAATTTTGAGAGGATACCTTGACGCAAATCTAAGGAACACATTATTTTTTTTTTTTCAAATCTCTCGTAACCATTGAATCAAATCATGCAATGGGTAGTGATATTCGGTACTTAAAAATACAAGATAGTGCAGACTTTCCGAATATAGTCCCAGTTCTGCCCATCTGTCATATTTGTAAACAAACCGACAAACAAAAACACAAAGACCATACTGGTCAGAAAAGACCCATCACCATATTTTATCAAGATTTAAAAGATGTATGAACAGCAAGTAATTTATCTGAAGGAATTATGTCAGATTTCCTGTTAAACCATTTCCTGATGAAGCCAAAAGAGCAATAAAAAGAAAACATAATGTCCTCCCATTGTTTTAAAGCCCCCGACTTTATCATAGACGTCTTCCTCCCTTTCCTCTCTGTCTCTCTCTCTCACACACATACCTACATAGCTTACACTTATTTTGTTTCTAGCTTTCTTGAAGGGACCTTATGAGACTATAAAAGTCAGTCGTCTGTCTGAATATTACCTCCCCCCCCCCCCCCGCCTTAATACAACTACTTTTGTATCCTTAATTCTTTAATAGCCTCCAAGTCGACGACGCCACATACATTATCCAAATATTTAGGTCACCATATATTTTAATAAAGCAATTTTTGTGAAGTGGAAGAATTTGGTACTTTTAAAGATGAAAACGCCCTGAGTCGAGGTTGTGTGTTTGAGCTTATATTATCCATGTACAATTGCTGACATGTTTAGTAAAGAAAAAATAAACTCAGAGAGAGGTAAGATGAGAGGATAATGATAAGAATGGATAGGAATTATTCATGATTTATAGTTGTATTAATGTCGTTTGCATTTAATGGATACCGAAGTTAATACAATCCGCCTAAGAAAACACATATGTTTTGAACATTTTTCAATTCACATTAAATAAAAAGGCTTTATTTTTACTTTTTAATACTAAGAGGTACCTATGTATTTCAATATTTATAAGGGATGAACAATACCACATATTTTATGTTTAGCTCCTCTCGGCATGAAGAACATCTCCTATAACTCCCTGCTCCTCTTTTTTTTTTTACTTGGTAAGGATTCTATATATTAGTACATCTATGGTAATCACCCCTTTCATGGGATAAATATATCGGAATCATTGACAAATCCTTTTCATCATATAAACCTTTCATTTATTGAGGTGTATTTTCAAAAAATAAGCATATAGTCTTTTTTGTGTACATAACTTTTTTTTTCTAAATGATTTACAATAGAAAAATAAGATATTATATTGAAAAAATGGAATTTACATAGATAGATCATAAAGCTGATACAATCTCTTTTTGTTTAAATACTAGGCTACAATATATATATATATATATATATATTAGGGTTGTTCTTATTTTTCAAATGTTTGAAATGTTAGCGACTTTGAGCATTTTCTGTTTCTCGGTGATAAAAGAAGACGACATGCAAAGTTTGAACCAAATCGGTCAACATTACGAGGTCGCGCAACGAGGTCAAAGTTTTAAAAATTTAGTAAAAATATAGTTTTCCGCAAATTTTCTTCAAAATGGTGGACGTTACAGACTTCAATAATAATTATTAATTTAAAGGAAATCTAACTTATTACCAGACGTATGTTTTATGTTTTTTATAAAACAAAGTTTTCAGTAAAAACAAAGCAAGAAAGGGAGTGAGTATTTTTAGCTTATTTAATAGCTTTTTTGTATCAATTAACTTCACTCGCCTGTAAAAAATGACTTGTTCGCTTCAGAGTAAAATAGTACTTTTAAGTTTAGTTAAACTTTAGATAATAAATCCAAAAATGACCTTGGTTGCATTCTATCAATTCAGAATTCAGTACAATCTGAGTTTACATCATATGATTCAGAGCCTGTATTGACCTATAAGAATCGATTATGAAAAAAATTGATCTTTTGTTGTGAGAATATACAATTACCACTTGGTAACTGCTGTTACTGTTAGCTGGATAGAAGATAAAGAAAAAAAGAATGGAGAGAAGTGAGGCAAAATACTCTCTCCCTTCTTTTTTTAACAGCATTACCAAGTGGTAATTGTATATTCTCACATCAAAAGATCAATTTTTTGGGGAGAGTACGTGTAAAAATGTATTTGCTTATATCTCTTAAAGTATAGCCATTTTTAGAACACCAAACATATCAAATGAAAGCTTGGTAAGCCAGCTTTAATATTTTGGTATACTAAATCATGTCAATTTAATAAGTAGAGTGTTATATGTACATTAAAAAAGCATATCTCGCGTACAAAATGACGCATATAATGGATTATAAATGTGTCAAAGACAAAGTAAAATTTTGAGAGGATACCTTGACACAAATCTAAGAAACACATTATTTTTTTTTTTTTCATAATCGATTTCTTATAGGTCAATACAGGCTCTGAATCATATGATGTAAACTCAGATTGTACTGAGTTCTGAATTGATAGAATGCAACCAAGGTCATTTTTGGATTTATCATCCAAAGGTGTACTAAACTTAAAATTACTATTTTACTCTGAAGCGAACAAGTCATCTTCTACAGGCGAGTGAAGTTATTTGATACTAAAAATGAAATATGCTAACATTACACACTCCATTTTTTTCTTTGTTTTTACTGAAAACTTTGTTTTATTAAAAAACATCAACATACGTCTGTTAGTAAATTAGATTTCCTTTAAATTA
This sequence comes from Caligus rogercresseyi, assembly GCA_013387185.1. Lineage (NCBI taxonomy): Eukaryota > Metazoa > Arthropoda > Copepoda > Siphonostomatoida > Caligidae > Caligus > Caligus rogercresseyi. Next base: position 34,392,424 of record CP045890.1, read on the forward strand.
ATAATTTTTATTGAAGTCTGTAACGTCCACCATTTTGAAGAAATTTGCAGAAACTATATTTTTACTAAATTTTTAAAACTTTGACCTCGTTGCGCGACCTCGTAATGTTGACTGATTTTGTTCAAACTTTATATGTCGTCTTGTTTTATCACCAAGAAACAGAAAATCTACAATGTTTGCTAACATTTCAACATTTGAAAAATAAGAACAGCCCTAATATATATATACAGGGTGATTCACTTAAATTGAGACTCACATATTACAAACTACAATCTTTGTATTAAATTTTACACAAATAATTTTTAAACAAAAATGATAGAACAATGTGTAATTTACAAATGTATTTCATTAAATTTTCACATATCCTTCTTTGGCCTTCACTACAGCTTTGAACCTCCTCAGGGTGAAGGCATCATAGCAGGAATCTCTTCCTCAACAAAGAGGCCAGGCCTGAATCAGCTTCTTTTTTAGAATCTCCACCGATGACCAGGACTTGCTACACACCCTTGTCTCCAGAATAGACTATATTCCAAATTCCATTGGGTTCAGATCTGGGGAGGAGGGAGGCCACAAGTCTTTGGACCAAAAGTCTGCAAACATATCAGTGTAGAAGCTTTGAACCAATTTGCTGGTATGGGATGGAGCTCCACCTTGTTGGAACAGTAAAAGAGCCGTAGGATACTCTCTTTGTACCCATGGGACGACCTCCTCTGAAAGAAGATGCAGGTATACCGCCTAGTCGATCTTCACGCCCTCCTCGACAAAGATAATTGGGACCTTCTTCCCGTCCGACGTCACTCCCACCCAGACCATGACTGAGGGTGGCTTTTGCCTTTTGAAGAGAGTCCTCAGCTGCACGGGGATGTTTTCCTTTTTTCTAGATAAAAACCGGTCATTCTGACTGTTGTGGGTGGCCTGGACCGTGAAAATCTTTGTCTGAGGAAGAGATTCCTGCCTGTGTCGCCTCCACCGTGAGGAGGTTCAAAGCTGTAGTGAAGTCCAAAGGAGGATATGTGGAAATTTATTGAAATACATTTTGTAAATTACACATTGTGCTATCATTTTTGTTTGATATAAGCAAATACGTACTCTCCCCCAAAAATTGATCTTTTGAAATGAGAATATACGATTACCATTTGGTAACGGCAGTTAGTGTAACCTGGATAGGAAGAAAAAAAGAAGGGAGAGGAGTGAGGACAAATACTCCCTCCCTTCTTTTTCTCTTTCTATCCAGGTAACACTAACAGAGTTACCTGATGGTAATCGTATATTCTCATATCAAAAGATCATTTTTTGGAGGAGAGTACGTATTTGCTTATATCTCTTAAAGTATAGCGATTTTTAGAACACAAAATATATCAAATGAAAGCTTGGTTAACCAGCTTTAATATTTTGGTATACTCAATCATGTCAATTTAATAAGTAGAGAGTTATATGCACATTAAAAAAAGCCTATCTCGCGTACAAAATGACGCATATAATGGATTATGTATGCGTCAGAGATAAAGTAAAATTTTGAGAGGATACCTTTACGCAAATCTAAGAAACAAATTATTATTTATTTTTTTCATAATCGATTTCTTATAGGTCAATACAGGCTCTGAATCATATGATGTAAACTCAGATTGTACTGAATTCTGAATTGATAGAATGCAACTAAATTTTTAAAACTTTGACCTCGTTGCGCGACCTGTAATGTTGACTGATTTTGTTCAAACTTTATATGTCGTCTTCTTTATTACCAAGAAACAGGAAATCCACAATGTTGCTAACATTTCAAACATTTGAAAAATAAGAACAGCCCTAATATATATATATATATATACAGGCTTATGAGCGATCAGGGAAAGAATAGCGATCCGATCAAAAATAGCGATCAGAAATTCTTTGCGATATAGCGATATAACGATCAGGGATTTTTCCGATCTGCGATCCGATTAATTTAATTGCGATCAACAAAATAATTACCAATGTAATACTAATTCTAAGTAAAAATTTAAATGTATATACATATAGTCAAACCTTATAGTATTCATCTTTATATGGCAGTCTATAGCACCCACCAAAATTTAACCCCAGATAAATTAAGTATTATACCGATATAAACATACCTTTTATATGAGCAATTGACACACCTGGTTTAAAATTTTTCTTTATTTACAATATCCGACTTTATCAAAAATTAAGTAAAAATAGAAAAAATATAAAGTTTGCACAGATCATTTTTCATTTGCCTATTTATTAGACATAAGTAGAAGTTGCTTCACAAAATTTTCGTCCCCCAGTCTCTGCCTAGTCCTCTTCAGAATCCGCTTGGCTTTGGAGAACAAACGTTCGTTGTTTGAACTACTGGGAAGCACATCATTATATTTATGAAAGACCTTTTCAACCTCCGGTAGGCTAATATCATGTCCAGCCCTTCCGAGTCATCAGCCAAGTACCGCTCTACTTCTTGTTTAGCTGTGTCAACCTTTTTACGACGTTTAGAAAAAAATACATTCTTGCTCAACGTCTTGAGACAGCTGGCTGGATAACTGGTCATCAAACGAGGCAGTCTCTTCTAGAATAAATCTTTTGGCTCTTAGTTGAATTTCTTCATTGAGAAATATTACTTTGAATTGAGAAAGATAAGCAGAAGCGACCAACATCTCCATCATTTTACAAGCCCCAAAACAACTACTAATCCATAGGCGCCTGTCTGTATATTTTAGGACAAAAATATCAGAATGATTGTTTCTCATAGCTTATGAGCTCCAACACTCAGGCTCCACAATTGACATATGTCTACATATTTTAAGACAAGAGATGCCACAATAAATGTTTCTCATAGCCTATGAACTCCAAAACAATGACTTATCCATAGACGCCTGTCTGTATATTTTAGGACAAAAAATATATCAGGATAGCACACACTGGATTTTTCAATAAGTGGCTCTCTGTATTTTGTGTTTTCTAAACGAATAATAGTTGTGGGAATAGATTTTGGTCAGTGTGACAGCTAGTTAAGTTTTAACAAATGTAGGATTTGTCTCAAAAATCCTTATTACAATTTTTTTTTTAATAGTTATTTTATACAAATTGATCGGATCGCTATTTTTTAGTGATTTTCTTACGATCAAAAGATATAAAGATCAGGAACTTTTGCGATACTCCGATCAGCGATCAAATATCGCTATATCGCTATTGACTGCCGATCAGAAAAAACTCCGATCAACAAGCCTGTATATATATATATATATATATATATATATATATATTTATATATAGATATATATATATATATAGATATACATATATATATATATATATATATATATATATATATATATATATATATATATATATATATATATATATATATATATATATATAAATATTAGGGTTGTTCTTATTTTTCAAAAGTTTGAAATGATAGCAACATTGTGGATTTTCTGTTTCTCGGTGATAAAAGAAGACGACATACAAAGTTTGAACAAAATCGGTCAACATTACGAGGTCGCGCAACGAGGTCAAAGTTTTACAAATTTAGTAAAAATATAGTTTTTCGCAAATTTCTCCAAAATGGTGGACGTTAAAGACTTCAATAATTATTATTAATTTAAAGGAAATCTAATTTACTACCAGACGTATGTTTGATGTTTTTTAATAAAACAAAGTTTTCAGTAAAAACAAAGAAAAAATGGAGTGTGTATTGTTAGCTTATTTCATAGCTTTTTTGTATCAATTAACTTCACTCGCCTTTTGAAGATGATTTGTTCGCTTCAGAGTAAAATAGTACTTTTAAGTTTAGTACACCTTGGATGATAAATCCAAAAATGACCTTGGTTGCATTCTATCAAATCAGAATTCAGTACAATCTGAGTGTACGTCATATGATTCAGAGCCTGTATTGACTTATAAGAAATCGATTATGAAAAAAAAAAATTATGTATTTCTTAGATTTACGTCAAGGTATCCTCTCAAAATTTTACTTTGTCTCTGACGCATTTATAATCCATTATATGCGTAATTTTGTACGCGAGATATGCTTTTTTAATGTACATATAACTCTCTACTTATTAAATTTACATGATTTAGTATACCAAAATATTAAAGCTGGCTTACCAAGCTTTCATTTGATATGTTTGGTGTTCTAAAAATCGCTATATTTTAAGAGATATAAGCAAATACATTTTCCCCCAAAAAATTGATCTTCTGATATGAGAATATACAATTAACATCTGGTAACTGCTGTTAGTGTTACCTGGATAGAAAGAGAAGGGAGAGAGTATTTTGCCTCACTTCTTTATCTTCTTTTTTTCTTTCTATCCAGGTAACACTCTACAGTTACCAAATGGTAATCGTATATTCTCATATCAAAAGATCAATTCTTGGGGGAGAGTACGTATTTGCTTATATCTCTTAAAGCATAGCGATTTTTAGAACACAAAATATATCAAATGAAAGCTTGGCCGTTTCTCTTCCTGTATCTTTGTCATCATTTTTTCCCCTCTTTCTATCATTATTTCTTAATATGAAGACGAACTATAAATGAATCAATTCAAAACCACAAGAGTGCCAAAGAGACTCTAGTTTTGCTCTGCCCTTGAAGATTAGTTAAGAATATCATTTCAGATCTCATGACTTTTGGCCCTTACACCAACTTGATATCTAATGATTATGATTTATTGTTGTTTACAGACTCCCTATATATTATTATTATTTTTATATATATGGGATTTGTATATCTGCTGAAAACAAAAAAGTTTTTGGGCCTCAAAACATTTTGTAAAGCTGTGCTTTCTTTTCTTTTTTGAAGTTACACATTCTGATCTAAGATTTTGGGTAATAAAACCAAAACAAATCAAAAACGATTCATATGTAGTCGGTTAGGAAATGAAAAATAAATATATTTGCATCACCCTGTGGTCACATTGAAGAAAACTCATATCTCTCAATTAATCCAATGCTTGTAATAACACTTCTCAGATATCAAAATTTGGTTCTACAATAACATATACATAGATCATTTTTTGCCTATTTGGTTTCTACAGAGTTACACCCGACTGGATATAAATAAGCATTTTAGCGTGTAAATTGTTTGTTGAACCAAGGATCTTATCAATTACATAGCCCAAAATTACCATCCCTCTCGAGATTCGAACCTGCGCCCCAACATTAAGAGTTGTACACGCCTTAATGAACATGGCTATCGCTTCCCTTTTTTCTGCCTATATGGTTCGATAAGAAGAGAGAGAGAGAGAGTTATCAGGTCAGGGTCAGCACATGGGCTCCCGTGACGTCAATGGTGAGGGACGTTAGTGTTATTGACGTCATCGTATAGGAGGTATCCTCACAATCTGACAACTACAGGATATAAATATCATTAAGGGAATGCGAAAGCCATGTGTGTTAATGCATGTTCAACTCTCAATGTTGGGGGCGCTGATTCGAATACTCCGAGAGGGGATGGTCATTTTTGGTCTACCTCATTGAAAAGAGTATCCTAAGATAGATAGACTAATTTTATGCTATGAGTGCAAAAAACATGTGCGTTAAGGCGTGTTCCACTCTCATTTTCACTTGTCTCACAAGATATATGGTTGGGGGACTGGGTCGCAAGGCTAATAATATTGGTATAATGCCAAAAAAGTAGTACTCAACGTTAATGGATATGCATTATGACATGTATAATTATGTATATTCATAGAATACTGCCAATGGTTGAGAGAAAGCGAAACGATACTTTGAAAACATCTTTACAAATAGACCCACTTCATCGGAACTTAATGCGGCATCAGCCGGTAGTAACCTATCTTAGTGCTATTGTCTTTACAACTAAAACTATCATTAAAAGTACATAAAACTTGAAATGTATTTAAAAAAATCCTCTAAGGACAGTCATGTCTTCCGACATCTCCTTGAGTTGCCTCACCTTTTTCCTTATGAAGACATATATTAACGGACACACAACACTGTGTTTCATATATCCAATATAAGCAATATTCAAGTGCTTTAAAATGATTTATATAATGACTAATATGGATTGCATAATTCAGAGGTAAAGTAATATTATATTTAGATAGAGTAGACAAATACTTCACTATAAAAACATATAGAACGGAGACATTATCTAATACTTTTACGAAGCTTCCATAAGCTATCAACCTGGAAACTTGAATTGAAAGAGCAGAGAAAATGCCTTAACGCCTGAGTAACTTTGAACGTACATCAATATTTCACCTGTATTTCATCATATTTAAATAGTAAGTCTTTGAATTGTATAAGGGGATGAATACATCTGTGACTAATTAGTCTGAGTGTTTTGCATCAGATCATTAATGTAGATATGTTGGATTTTTAGATAGCATACATTTACTACGATACAATGTTTGTCATTTTGCAAAATTATCCTTCCCTTAGTTCTACATCCTGACGCTAGACGGACTATGTACCCATCAAATAATATGTGGCTTGTAAAAGAAAAGATTGTCATTTAAAATTGACTAAAATGAAGTCATAGAGATACCTATAAAGACATAGGGGGCTTATTGGATTCTTCAGAGGAATATGTTTTTGTGCCCGATATAAACAAATCTTTCCATCTCTATGATCAGCTTACAATTTTTTTTTTGATAGTCCGCAGACTATAAGCATTTATTTTTCATTTCAAAACAAACACAGAAAAACAAGTAATAAAAATTAGCATAAGATTGAAAACATAAGTAACATAAAATTAAAATGTGTTAAAACACGTACTAAAAACAATTATGCTTTAAGATTTTTAACAGTTTAGAATAGTTTTTTGTAATATTTATCACTGAATCACATAAAATTTCTTTTTTGCTTTTATTGCATAGATAAAAAACTGTGTTTTTGTAATAATTGCGTTGATATGGTCCGCCTCTTCTCCCACGTAGAATGATATGAAGTCGTTCTTGGAGGTTGTAATTTTCCAGTGGCTTTTAATTATTCCTATCGTTTCCTCATAAAACTTGAGGAGTTTTCTACAAGACCATAGAAGGTGTTTCGAAGTTTCGGGTTCCTCTCTGCAGAAATAACAGTTTTTTCCTTCTCCACTACCGAAGTGTTTCCCAACTTGGAGTGTTCCGCTGAGGACCCTGTACTTGAACCATTTTTCTGCAGAGGTCAAAAGAGGGTTTTTAAAGGCTTTAATGCATAATTTAATGTCTCGATCTATCTCCCTCCTGGAGAGGTAATTTAAGAAGGGCGAAAGAGTAGCCTTCGTTCCGCATCTTCTCAAGACTTGTGGGGCCACATTGGAAAAAAATTATCCTAAAGGGAGTGACAGGTCTATTTTTGAACTTTGGTGGTCCTTGAATGTGTTTTATTCTATGGAAGAGCATCTTCCCTAAAAGGCTGTTTTCAAATTCCATATCCCCCAAACACGACAACCCTTGGAAATGTTGAAAGGTCCTTCCTTAAAGAGGATATTGCATCCATTGCAGGCATTTGCCAACCAAGGTATTCCTCAAACTTAACAATAAGTGGTGTTGCTGCTTCGCTCATTTCCTTTAGAAGAGGACACATGAGTGAAGATTTTCTTAAAATTTGAAAATAACCCTTATGGAGGTCTTTTTTAAGTCTTCTTTTTGGGAGATCAGATATTGTTTTATCATTTCTGCCCAATCCTCTGTACAATCTTTTAACCTTGTAAACATCGTGAGTTCATGTTTCTCCACATAGACACAAATGCAACTGAGCGATGTTTCTCAGTTATTGAAGGGAATTAGCTTCTATATCGTTATATCTCTATGAATGAAGTAGACTTGGGATGTTTGTGGCTCTGCACATAATTTCGGGAAGAGTATGAATATATTAGTTTAGCTACTTGACCTCCTTTCCGAACCGGATCCCAATCATCCATTGGATAATATATATTAAACAAATTACAAGAAGATAAATACTAAGCTACTTTTCAAACTATTTTTCATGGCTTAGTTTTATTTCCATGAGCATGAGAAGAAAGGCAGTGAACGATCCTTTTTCACTCATCAAAAACATTATGCTTTAAATCAATAGACATGACCTAAGTTGATGTATTCTGTCAACTTTAATTAATAGCGTAGCTATACATTTGCATATATGCATTAAAGCAGGATGTCTGGGTGATCACGGTCAGGGGGTCGGACTGTTTTCATGTGGGACCTCGGGGGCCAAATTACCGGTACATTTTTGGCCTCGCAACACTAAACAAAAGTAGATTTAAATTTGTTGATATTGTATCATAATATTATTTATTTATACAAACACTTCTCAACCACTAACGTAACGGGCCAAATGAGATGTCCCTTCGGGCCGGTTCCGGCCCGCGGGCCGTCAGCACTGCATTAAAGGATATATAGCTATATTGTACATATATGCTTTTAAGAGTCGAGTAATATTATTGGGATTCGCTGTACGCCTATGTTAGCACATATATTATATACTCAAGACGAAAGTTCGAGTACGAGCATAATTATATTTGCTTCTCTCGAATGGATTTCAAATTTCATCAAATGATTTTTATGTGTACACTTTACATTTAAGGATTAGTTGTCACGCTTTTATTTGTATTGTGCCATTCATACAGCACCAACAATAAGAAAAAATGCCCAAAAACGCACCGAACATACAATACAATTTAGATGGTTTTGAACTTGGAGGGACCTTTGGATTCCAAAGTTTGTTGATAGTCAATACAGGGGTATGATTCACCAGAACATCTTATAGAATCTTGGGTAATTGACGGAATATTAGCCAATTTTGAGGAAAAAGAGTCCATTGAACTGTGTTAAACGTTCATTGACAACGAGTATAGTCGTGGATAGGATTCTGGAGTTGGCAGATGGATCACTAGAATGACTATGTATGGTTCTTGTTTATGAAACATATGTTTTGACGGATCTCTCCTCTTCAATGCATTCCCTATCTAATGGATGTTTCCTCCTTCGCAGTGGATTTGAATAACTAAACATGGTCAGGACTGCATCTTTTTGAAGTCTGGAGGATTTCTTTAAGGGGAAACGGAGGAAAATGAAGTCTTCAATGTGATCCTATTGAATTAAAAAAGTATTTTAGTTTGCTACCATTCATTACATTAAAATTTAAAATAACTTATAATGTTTTAATATATGAATATCAAATAACTCATTTCTAAAATATATTTTTTTAAGTTGTCAAAACATCCTTCTTAATAAATTAAACTTGAAATGAAGTGATATCCTTTTTCAAACACATTTGTATTAATTGTCTAGACATATCGGTATAACAGACATGTCTTGAGATATAGAAGAAATCCCAAGAGATTTAGTATATACTTTAAAGGTGAAATTGATATTAAAATGGATATGAATTCAAATTCGGTATCACACCATTAGTTGATAATTATAGAACTATGATATGTTATTTTTAGTGTTTAAAAAAAAATTGTATTACTTTGAAAAATAAATTCTTGGTTAAGATTCCATTCTAATGATATATAAATATATATGTATATATATACATATATATACACATATATTTATATATATACATGAGGAAACGACCGAGACACTTTTTTTTCACCGGGAGCCCGGACCAGGACTTCATTTTTTCAAGCCGGGCCGGGCTCAAACCGGGCCGCGACTTTAATATATTCGTTCCTTAGTCATTCTGAAAGTGACAACGTTTTTTTAGAAAAAAAATCTTATCAAAAAGTGTAACATTACTTTTTCCATTTTCAAATATTTTTTAAAATATTTTAAAAGTTCTTTTTTAAAAAACCGTCGTCAGTTTCAGAATGACGAACGAACGAATATATTAAAGTCGGGACATTAAAAAAACAGTCTGGAGCAGCGGCAGTCGTTTCCTGATTTACATATATATATATATATATATATATATATATATATATATATATATATATATATATATATATATAATGATGTACGTACAACGTAAATTATTGTCTACATTTTTATATCATCTTCATTTAACAGAGACCTCCTTAAGTATAGTTCCGGTCACAGACCGCTTTATTTTACCGCATACACTTCTAATGATGGAGCACATTTACATGGCGGACAAATTAAGGAGCATGAGGGCATCCAGAGAGCTTCCGGTCATTTCCCTTTTAATGCCAAGGGATGATGTATTCATGGCCTGAGCATTAATTGACATTAAAAGGAAGTCAATTAAAGAACCCTCTTGAGAGGAAGCTCTTTTATACTTACATACATAAATGGACAAAAATGAGTGATTAAGTACATATTTATATACATTAATGTATATATATTATATATATATATATAATATATATATATATCTTAAATAGAGTCCTCTATGTATTCACTTTCAGGCTAAAAGCAGACACTATTTCACTGTTACTTATCTATGAAGCTTTTGGGTGTTTCTTATGTTCATTTGACTCGCATATTTGGGCGCCTAAGGCGCCCCTATGTTCATATTACATAAGTTTTCTTAAAATTTGCATCATGAATTTTGTTGAGATAATATAGGTTTTCTAAATGTCAAATGAGTTACAATAATGTTCTGTTTGTACAAACATTCCTCATAAAAAGTTTGACTTTGTACAAAGAATATGTTTTAAGTCACATGATATGCATTTTTCCTCTCTTTACCTTGAAAAGTAGGTGTTCAATCAGACAAGGTCTGAATTTTTTTTCTTCATTTCTGGTCCCATCACTTTGCAAATTTTTATTAGTACCTAATAACTTGACCCAAGGATTCCATAGTACCTTCAAAGTTCAAATTTGACCATAAATGTGGGAGGAGATAGCGTGCGGACATGCAGACGGACGGACGTACAGAGACGTGAATTATTATATACGTAGATAACATATTTTTGATTGTTCAATGACGCTTAAGTAGACACATTTTACACATTGTCCATGTACTCAAGCCGCATAGCATATTTTTTTTACGCACGTTCAAAACCAAGGAGAATATAAATAAGGTGAGTCAAAGAGGAAATCTTTGACTTATGCTCTTGATCAAAAGGAAGAATTTTGTGACGTCACGAATGCTACAATGAAAAAATTATTTTTTAGTGCTATGATTTAGTAATTATTTCTCAACTTTATCTTTCAATTGAAAATATTTCATTACAATATTGTTCTGTGCTAGTGTACAGAACCCATGTTGCATGAAAATTTGTTAAGTAATGATTTTCATTAGTATTCATTATTTTAAGTAATTAGCAAATAATAATTTCAAACAAAAAAATAATTTTTTAAATCAAGATTTTCATTTATTTCAAGAAATTTATAAATCACAATAATAGAATTCTACATATGTACATATAAAAAGGGAACATAAGAATATGAATAGAATTACGCTAATTAGTAACCTGGCCTATGTGTTTAAGTTTTCACTAGCATTTTTCAGTTTAAGTAGCTTATTAAGAAAATTGACTCGAATCCGTGTTTCTTTTTTTATTACAAAAGCAATAATAATTTCTTTTGACCAATTTGGATATAATTGATAAGTGGCTTAAAAATTCTTAAAAAACATGGGGTCTTTATCGATTGCGTCTTGATGGCTATTATGAAAAAAATGGAAATGATTTTCTAAGAGGTGGCAGAATTCAAAAATCGGGAGAAGGGGCGGTAATAACTCAATCCAAGGACTTTGTGTTTCTTCAAATCCTTCAATGTTACTCGTCTGTTTCCCCAAATGTGGGTGGAGGTCTTTAAACTTCCTGAGTATCCAGCAATATAGGAGAGACCCTCGTTGGAACAGTCATTGGAATTTTTCCTGTGTTTGCCGACTAGGCAGAGGAAGGAGTTTCCGTGAGCGCAAGTACTCAAAGGCCCGGGTACATATGCTCCGTAGAATGAGGGCGGTAGTTACATCTTCTTTTGAGTAGCCACGAATGAACTTTGTCAAGGATTCATTAAGCTTTTTGTTTGAATCGCTGTGTAATTTTTTTCCAATGAGGTTCTAATTAAGTTTCCTTAAAGTGTTATGAGCTAAGTTTGAGGCACTTAGCTTTGTAGCAGGACAGCTTCATTTTCGTGACTGAGAGTTCCTTATTCCTTCTCACTAGTCAACTCACAATTTTTTTCGTTCACGGGCTTCTTGACGAACCTGTCTGAAGGACTTGGACACACTTGAGGAGGGTGATCCAGGGATGAAGAGTGAAGGAACAACTTGAGACTAAAGCTTCTTATTCTTCCAGCCTGAATATTCCTTTGGAAGTCATCTGGAGTAAAATGACGATCGCAGATCTTCGCATTCTTAGGCCAATCCTGTCGGATCTTCTGCATCGTGCAATCCACAGATGTTGGATATTGGGATCCCTCGTCGGAAGTGCAAAATATTATGCATCTCGAGGATTAGAGCAAGAGGGGACGGCACAAACACCATTACTTCCTCGAGAATATCGCATTTTCGCTTTAACAATACAACTGAACTAGAATTCAAGCGTAGCACTTGTGATATCACAACAAAATAGTCAGCTGTCGCCTGCAATGGCCTACGTCGATTCCCATTGCCTCACCTTATTATATTCACCTTGGGTTCTAAACATCTAATCCCCTTCATAAGCGTATATTCCTAAGTTGTTAAGGATACATGTAGGAACAAACGATTTGATTTGGCCATATCAATCTATGGAGTCCTCATGGAA
>CP045890.1:34405133-34427277 GCA_013387185.1 Caligus rogercresseyi
GGTAGTTTGAGGGTGAGGTCCATAGGGACTATTTAGGTCGAGTGTTTGATACAAGGCAGAATCGAATTAACGATCTTAGTCCCTCCCCTAGAACACACAGACCCTTTAACCATGTTGTTTTATTCATTATAACAAACAATAACAAATATTAATATAATACCTTAATAAAATATTGTATAATAATATGTAAACTGAGATTACCGAAATAAATAAAGCAAGAGGTTTTATATTTAGGTTCTTGCACACAAGAAACCTTTGTTTCTAAGTAGCTGATCTTCTTTATCGATGGAAGATATAATCCTTTAAGGTAATCAAGATTAAAAAAGAAGAAATAATAGCCTTATCCGATTACCCAAGGCTACTACTATGTAATTGCCTTATGCAATCTGTACTTTTTTGCATTTCACCATATCAGTGTATTTCCTGTATGACCTATCAAATATAAATATTTGTTGTGGAAGTCGTATATTGATTGAATCATAAACAATAATTTTAAGAATAGTCCATTAGGATATATTGAATTAAAAACTTAAATTTTTAATTTTTTAATTATAGATATCATATTATAACCATACAAGAGTGATAAAAGATATATACTTGAGTTGTTTTAATACAGACTGGAATCGTCTTAAAAGATATTTACTATCCTTAACATTCATTTAAGTTTAGGTTCAAACTGTTAATTTAATAATGTACTTATTCAGATAATGAACTCTAAGATTTGTTTAGCCTTAATAATTAAAATAAATTATTGATTATTGATATTAAAGCAGATTAATACCTTTCGATTTCTTATCACCTTTTACTTCTTACCACCAATAAAAAAGTTGCTAATTATTACTGATATTTATTAATTCCGTTTCACTACTCTTTTTAGTTATATATGAAAAGAAAAAAAGTGTTGATCCCCGTAAAATGATGGCTAGTGTTGTGTCGGTCCCAATTTATTCGGTCCGGTCCAATCCAGTCTCAGGACCGGTCCTATCGGTCCTTGAGTCGGTCTTTAGATTGTCTTTTGTCAGTCTTTTTTTCATAAAATGTTGAAAGAGTATTTATTTAATACGTTCCTAAACTGCTAATATTATATTTGTATATTGGATTATACTGAGCGTTAATTCAATAGCAACAAAAGGGTTAATAATATTTATATTAGACAATTTAGAATTTTTTTAATCATAATATAGGCTTTTCAGTGTACTCATCGTCGGTCATTACTCCTAAATGAGTATAAAATTCTATAAAATAATTAATTCACTACCCTTCCGTTTAAACCACTATATGCTAATTTTTAAGTATTGTCATAAAAATCGTATATTTATTGTTGTAATAATAACCAATATTTAATACTTATTAATAACATAAATACAAAATGTTATATTTATCATCAGCTCATTGACGATGCTACTTTCCTCAAATAAAGGATTTTCCTTTCATAGTATTAAGATATGTGACAACGTGACGTAGGTACGACGTAAAAAACACATTTTTCCTTTTCTAAGGACCGACAAGAAGGACTGGACTGGACCGAACTGGACCAGACTGGACTACAGTCCTCGGTCCTAGATAAGGACAGATACAACACTAATGATGGCATATTCACATTAAGTCTTCATACCCGCGAAAATACAATCTTCCTCTTGATATTCATATTATATATTTTAAATATACATATATATTATATATTTATATACATATAATATAATAGATATATATTAATAATATATCTATATATATTATATTAATATATATATATATATATTAATTTATATATTATATATATATATATATATATAGGGAGGGTGATTAGTAATTCACAGTTTTTCTTTCAGATTCGAGTGTTGGGCACCCCTAGGATTTTACCTTAATGCATAGATATCATCTTGTGAAAGTTTGAACACAATCGAATAACATAAAATATCTCCTCAACAGACCCAAGGTTATCTTGTATTTTGGTCGTTATTTTCCAAAACTAAACAAGATATTAATGTTTTGAAATAGTCATTTTATGGGAAATACCCCAAATATGACTATTTTAAAACTTTAATTTCTCTTTTATTTTGTACGTATATAAAAACAAAAAGTATAAAAGTTTAAAATTATGAAGATATAATATATTGATTGGACTGATTTCCTCTGACCAAGTAATTTGATACTCAACCCTGATATGAACAAATTCACAAAATCCATATTCATCAAATACTTTCTAATCAAAAAGACACATTTTTCACATGTCATAACATATGAATGATGACATGATTTCCAAAAGAACAGCCTTGACAGAACGCTGACCATTCATGGGAATTTTTTAATGATTGGAAATTTGCAAATATTTCTTGGAATTAGAGGAGAAATCAAGTTATAAAGTACATGATTTTTGTACACTCTAAGGTTTGAGAGATGCATTATGAAAAAAAAGCATTATTTTATATAAGAAATTAAGGTAATTGAATCCGCAATATCAAATATTAAATCTTAAAAGAACAAACAAAAAAGTATAAAAAGACCTATGGATGCAGCTGTTTGATGTAAAAAAACCTCTTATTAGGAGCGGGAAGAAGAAATGGACCTTCCTTCATTTTCATCTCATTTGATTTTGATCCAAACATCTCACTATTTTATCAGTCGATATTAGAGGATGTAGGGACGTATTTAATTCAAGTTATTGTATGGATCCGTTATGAAATATATAATGTTCATTGAGTTAACCGTTCTGATGTTATATAAATTTCATATTATCTGCACTTTAAGTATATATCTTTTAAGCAATGTTTTAAATATTATAATAATCGTATTAAACGAATTTAACCAGAAAAAATAATACTGTTGTCTATTTATTTTTTAAATTACTTTTCATTATCCTCAATTTGTTCTAAACTTTTCATTCAATGATTCCTTGTGAAATAATATAACTTTTTATTTAATTGAAGGATTTGGATAAAAAAATATTATTTTTTGATTAATTCCACATTGAAATCCTTATCGTTTATATTATATATACCTTTGTTTGTTTATATTACTGGGCCGGGCAATAAAATGCATACGCTCTTAACCCTTGTGTGGTCTTTGGATTTTGGTCACACTCATGATTACTCTATATCGAGCGTTATGGAGACCGAAAGGGTTCTTCTTCATGCTAATGAAGATTCCATCCAACGGTCTGTCAAGTTGGAATCCGGCTTGTTGGAGGTGAACGACCACATCCGTTCCTACGAGGTGATCCTCTCAAAAAACTGATACGTAAATGGACCTGAAAAAAAAAAAAAAAAGTATACAAGTTGACGAAAAAATATATCAATACATTTTTGTTAGAGTATTTGAATTGAACGATAAAAGTGAGGTTTTAGAATCTGGATTAATGGGCCACATCCTTTATATTGCCTAAATTAGTTTTAATTAAAAGTTATTAAATACTAAGAGGGATTCCTACGAAATATTCATCGCAATATATTAAAGTTCCCGTCCACTAAAGATGAAGACCCCATTTTCAGCTTCTTTCCCCCATAAAACATTCATTACTTGCATATATATAAGTGAGTTTCGATTCCATTTACATTTTGCATTTCCCCTTTGTTAGAATGAATGTATTCACTTTTAAAACTTTTATTGTATATTTGTTGTAGAAATTATATTGAAATTATATTTGACACCATTAATTTCGAAGAAAAACATTGGAAATATTATATTCTAGATGTACCAATTTTGTCCCTCTCATCAAGTTAAAAATGACCAATTATTTTGTAGTAATTATATTGTTTGTTTAACTCCTAGGTAAACCTCACCCCACCAGAACCCAATCCGGTATCAGCCGGTGAAAGTTAGTAATAATATTGTTCTTATAAAAATATATGTAATTAAACAAAAAATGGGTCATATTTTTGATCATTTTTAAAACAATCTTTAACGGTGGTGTTTGGCTGGTAATGTGAGAGGGTAGTGTCTCGGTTCATCATTTTGTTTTTCACAACCGTTTTAATTTGTCGTGACTATTAATTGATTTCAGTTTTATGTATTAAGTTTCAATTAGTATTTTGTAGCCGTCTTAATTTGATCGGGGCTTGTATTCGCCTCAGGTTGTTAAGTTAATTGTAATAAGTGTTTCACAATGAATATCTATTGTTATTTAGTATAAGATAATACAGTCCACTTAAGATATAATTTCATAATTACACCATCAGACGATGAAAAGGAAAGAGTGTCTTGTTGTGGATTCTAATCCGGTATTATTAAAGACATGCCTCTTATAAGATAGGTAGATGGCTTATTGTACTCCTGAAATGAATCAACATAGTACCATAGAGATACAAAGACAAAGAGGCCTTATTGGATTTTTCAGCTGAATACGACATTTTGCCCATATAAACAAATCTTTTTATCTCTATGATCAGCTTACGATGACGTAGTACAAATTACTTTGATTATATTGGACACAGAAATACAGCTGAACGACGATGTTTCTCTGCCATTGAAGGGAATAAACTCTCTATATCTCTATGATTCTAATATGGACAGCTTATTGCACTCCTTAAATGAATCAACAAGGTGCCTAATGGAATAAAAAATACTAAATAACAAGTATGAAATATCTTACTTTTAAATATAGAGTCCAATAAGAATGTCCTTTTTCCTTGGAAAGGAGAGAGTATAATTTTGGATTTCTTTGATTAGTTTCAAACCTTTTAGAACCGTTGTATCACTACATTTATGTCCGTTGCAAAATTAGTGTTTTTAAATAAGGATACCAAGCCGAGACTTAGAAGTTCTAGTAAGTGATTTGTTGAATGATAATATAAGATCATACTTTAGTGAGAGAAGTGAGGCAAAATCAGGATAATATAAATAAGGTGAGGCAATGGGAATCGATGTAGGCAATTGCAGGGCGACAGCTGACTATTTTGTTGTGATGTCACAGCTGCTACGTTTGATTTATAGTTCAGTTTGTATTGGAAATAGAAAATGTCATATTCTCGAGGAAGTTATCGAGATTGTGCCACCCCCTCTTGCTCTAATCCTCGAGATGTACAATATTTTGCACTTCTGACGAAGGATATCGATATCCAACGTCAGTGGATTGCATGGTATAGAAGATCCGACAGGATTGGCCTAAAGAATGCGAAGATCCGCGATCGTCATTTTACTCCCGATGACTTCCAAAGGAATATTCACGCTGAGCTTCTTAGCATCTTTGCTTGGAAGAAGCTTAAGTCTCAAGCTGTTCCTTCACTCTTCATCCTTGGATCACCCTCCTCAAGTGTGTCCAAGTCATTCAGACAGGTCCATCAAGAAGCCCGTGAACGAAAAAAAAATGTGAGTTGACTATTGATGAGGAATGAGGAACTCTCACTCACGAAAATGAAGCTGTCCTGCTACAAAGTCAAGTGCCTCAAACTTAACTCATAAAACTTTAAGGAAACTTTAATTAGAACCTCATTCGAAAAGGATTACACAGCGATTCAAACAAGAAGCTTAATGAATCCTTCGACAAAGTGGCTACTCAAAAGAAGATGTAGCTACCGCCCTCATCCTACGGAGCATATGTATCCGGGCCTTTGAGTACTTGCGCTCACGGAAACTCCTTCCTCTGACTAGTCGGCAAACACAGGAAAAATTCCAATGATTGTTCCAACGAGGGTCTCTCCTATATCGCTGGATACTTAGCCAGGAAGTTGATAGACCTCCACACAAATTTGGGGAACCACACGAGTAATATTGAAGGATTGGAAGAAACTCAAAGTCCTTGGATTGAATTATTACCCCCCTTTCACCCGGTTTTTTGAAGTTCTGTCACTTTTTAGAAAATAATTTCCAATTTTTTCATAATAGCCATCAAGACGCAATCGATAAAGACCCCATGCTTTCAAAGACTTTTTAAACCACTTATCAATTTATATCCAAATTGGTCAAAAAAAAAATATTATTGCTTTTGTAAGAAAATTGACGGATTTGAGTCAATTTTCTTAATAAGCTACTTAAACTGAAAAATGCTAGGTAAAACTTAAGCACATAGGCCAGGTTACTAATTAGCGTAATTATATTAATATTCTTATGTTCCCCATTTTTTGTATGTATATATGTTTAATTCTATTATTGTGATTTATTAATTTCTTCAAATAAATTAAAATCCTGATAGTAAAATTATTTTTATTGTTTGAAATTATTATTTACTAATTACTTAAAATAATAAATACAAATGATAAATCATTTACATAATAATTATTTCATGCATTAGAACAATATTTTAATGAAATATTTTCAATTGAGATATAAACTTGAGAAATAATTCTATATCATAGCACTAAAAAATAATGTTTTTTATTGTAGCATTCGTGACGTCACAAAATTTTCTCTTTTGAACAGAGCGTAAGTCAGAGATCTCCTCTTTGACTCACCTTATTTATATTCTCCTGGGGCAAAATACTCTCGCTTCCCTTCTTTCTTTCTCTTTCTATCCAGGCAACAGTGGTTACCAAGCGGTAATTGTATATTCTCATAACAAAAGATCAATTATTTTGGGAGAGTACGTGCAAAAATATATTTGCTTATTTCTCTTAAAGTATAGCGATTTTTAGAACACCAACATATCAAATGAAAGCTTGGTAACCAGCTTTAATATTTTGGTATACTAAATCATGTCAATTTAATAAGTAGAGTTATATATACATTAAAAAAACATATCTCGCATACAAAATGACGCATATAATGGATCATAAATGCGTCAAAGACAAAGTAAAATTTTGAGAGGATACCTTGACGCAAATCTAAAAACACATCATTATTTATTTTTTTCATAATCGATTTCTTATAGGTCAATACAGGCTCTGAATCATATGATGTAAACTCAGATTGTACTGAATTCTGAATTGATAGAATGCAACCAAGGTCATTTTTGGATTTATCATCTAAAGGTTTACTAAACTAAAATACTATTTTACTCTGAAGCGAACAAGTCATCTTCTACAGGCGAGTGAAGTTAATTGATACAAAAAAGCTATGAAATATGCTAACATTACACACTCCATTTTTTATTTGTTTTTACAGAAAACTTTGTTTTAGTACGAGTAAAAACATCAAAAATACGTCTGGTAGTAAATTAGATTTCCTATAAATTAATAATTATTATTGAAGTCTGTAACGCCCACCATTTTCAAGAAATTTGCGGAAAACAAATTTTTAAAACTTTGACCTCGTTGCGCGACCCCGTAATATTGACCGATTTTGTTCAAACTTTGTATGTCGTCTTCTTTTATCACCAAGAAACAGAAAATCTACAATGTCGCTAACATTTCAAACATTTGAAAAATAAGAACAGCCCTAATTATATATATATATAGTATATATATATGTACTCATATATATATATAATATATTATATATAATATATTATCTATATATATATATACTTATATATATAATATATATCTATATATATATATCTATATATAATGATAGATAGATAGATAGATATATTTTATAGAAATTTTAAAATTATATGATGCAATACCATTCAATCAAGTAGACAAAAAACAATTTGAACACTACAATGCTTATTCGTATTGAGATCGATGCAATTCGATCCAACCAAAAAGGCAAAATAAACGAAGATAGACACATAAATATGAGAATTATATATGGAATTATACTTGTATTTTTTATTATTAGCATACCATCTAAATATATTTATGACGTTATTCATTATCAATTCATCATGTGTCCTTGAGGAGCGCAGCTGTGTTGCTCATAGGATTTTGAGGTTCACGGATTAATCAATATTTGCCTCTGTGTTTTGTGATTCATTAAGTCATAGGGAATTACGTATAGCATTCATGAGCAGAAATTAGTTTATCCTTTTGTGAATTTATATCGAAAGAATGTTATTAGGTCCAATTTGAAATTTCAAGGATAATACAAACCAAAGTGTTGCCAGCAAGAATGTGTTCAAGTTGATTCAATATGAAAAAGTCGTATAATAATATATATGAGATATTTCATACGTGTTCAAAATATAAAAAACTATCTGGCGCCAAATTCATTTGCATTAATTACATTAAGTCCAACTTGATTTCGACTGCTGAAATACATATCAAGTTCTTCAACCAAGATCCATAAAATGAATGTAGGGTCAATAGATTATGTATGTGAATAGAACATTTGAAATAGAATGAGAGTTAGAAAATGCCTAAATTTGGTCATGAAAACAATTAGTCATAAGGCTCTTTAAAATTTGTTTGATCTATTATCTTTTTTTAATAATGGGTCTTTAAAAATCATACATAACATAATATATACAATAATAATAAAAAAGCAGAGAGGTTGAGATAATTAAATCATATATAAACATTTTAGTTTCAATAAATCCCCTGAAGCAAGACCTATCACGTCATTAAACATTATAATCTAAATTATATTAGTTGGATTGAGTAACACGAAAAAGAAACAAATTTTGCAATAGTATATAAGAACTATTTTTATTTCACGGCTCCCTCGATGATGTCATTCGAAGTCCTCTTATATCTTCTAACAATGAGTCTCAAACGAGAGTAAAAATGACAGGACCACTGAGGAAGAGCTTTGATGATATCCGTGGCGAAGTCCATAACGTCACTAGCTTAGAATGTGGAATCTTTAAGGCTAAGGCTCCATATCTTGCAGCCGAAGAAACAAATATTTTTATTTAAACGACTCATTGCGTAGGAGTGTATTGGAGGTTAGACACTCCGCTACGTGAGCTTTAGAGCTAGCAAGTGCAAAGCTCAGAGCCTTGGATTCAGGAGCTACTATTGTTGTCTTTAGAGATACACCCAATAAGATATTGGCCGATAAAAACTTTGCCTCATTTTCAGAGCTATCTTAATTTATTCTTATTATTTTATGCTTCAAATGAAATGTCATATATTAATTTATTTTGAGCATTAATATTCCTATTTTGACTCGTTTTTACAGTAACAAAATCTTACATTTCAGATATTCTAATTGAAATATTTCTTTAAACAATATAAGTGTTTAATTCACAAACTAAATAAAGTGAGAAGAGAGTTTATTACAATTGACCCCCCTAACAACACTTATATTCATCTTCAACCTCCTTTAAGTTTTGTAAACAGAATGCAAAACGTAGCATCTTTTCACAGAAATTGATATATTTTGTTATATCGATCAAAAAATAAGTATTGCCTTTTTCTGTTTTGATATTAAGTGCACAAACCTGTCGATGGAACGCATTATTGAAGGATTTAGTTCGGATGAAACGTTTGGCGATCTTGCTTGGTGAAACAACACTTTTTTTCTTTCTTCAAATGGGGCCGTTTTTCACAATTTCATCATTCAAACGCCCAACCAGTTATATAATAATCGCTTTTGATTGTTTTCCCCTGTTCAAGATGGTCAATGAATATTATACCGTGTGCATCCTAAAATGCAGACGGCCATAACCTTCCAGCTGACTGTTGCCGTTTTTCCTCGCTTTGGATTCGGTTCATCATATGCAGTCCACTCAGCTGACTGTCGATTGGACTCGGGAGTGAAGTGATGGAGCCATGTTTCATCCATTGTCACATATCGACGCAAAAATTCGGATTGATTATGATTGAACAGCTTCAAACACTACTCAAATCATCAATTCGTTGTTGTTTTGGTCGATTGTAAGCTCTCGCGGCACCCACTTTGCACAGAGCTTTTGCATGACCAAATATTCATGCACGATATGTCCAACGCACTCTTTCGATATCTTCAGAGTCTCAGCTATCTGGATCACTTCACTTTACGGTCATTAAAATCATTTTGTGGATTATTTTTATGTTTATAGTGTACCACCTCTTTTGGGCGTCCACTGCGTTTATCATCATTCGTGCTCACACGACAAAGTTTTGAATTCAGCAAACCATCGACATATGGTTGCTTTCGATGGAGCCGAGTCCGGATAACATTCTTCAAGCCAAGTTTTAGTTTCGAGGTATTTTTTTCCATCAAAATAATGTTTTATAACACACGAAATTCGTCTTTTTCCATTTTTTCACAATAACAAAAGTAGCTTCACTTAAAACGCAATATCTCACAAACTAGATGTCAGACAGCTGTTATATTTATGCATGTATGTTTTGAAGGTTAGTACTAGCTGAAAGTCATATTAAACAAATCCACAGGCTATGTGTTAGTCTCGGGACTTATCAGCCGACCTTGTATATATGTAAACATAGAATAAAAACCTTGCTGATGAAAAAAAATCATATTATGTACGTATTCCATTGCCAATGTGCTGTATAATCCGATTTTCAGTGTTTGCGTATCAGAAGAAAAAAAAAAATATATACAGGGTGATTCACTTAAATTGAGAACTCACATATTCAAACTACAATCTTTTGTATTAAATTTTACATAAATAATTTTTAAACAAAAATGATAGCACAATGTGTAATTTACAAAATGTATTTCAATAAATTTTCACATATCCTCCTTTGGACTTCACTACAGCTTTGAACCTCCTCATGGTGGAGGCAACACAGGCAGGAATCTCTTCCTCAGACAAAGATTTTCACGGTCCAGGCCACCCAACAGTCAGAATGACCGGTTTTTATCTTGAAAAAAGGAAGACATCCCGTACAGCTGAGGACTCTCTTCAGAAGGCAAAAAGCCACCCTCAGTCATGGTCTAGCTGAGAAGAGATTCCTGCCTGTGTTGCCTCCACCGTGAGGAGTTCAAAGCTGTAGTGAAGGCCAAAGAAGATATGTGAAAATTAATGAAATACATTTTGTAAATTACACATTGTGCTATCATTTTTGTTTAAAAATTATTTGTTAAATTTAATACAAGATTGTATGTAGTTTGTAATATGTGAGTCTCAATTTAAGTGAATCACCCTGTATATATAACATCAGCCTCCAAGTCCTATATGCGTGTTAACACGAGCATCTAACTTATTTGAAAGAGATAAAGGTATATTGTAGAATGTTGCGCCCTATGAAGTTCATTATTTTTCCTAGTATGGGTCATAACAAGTACCTTCCAAGTACCTATCGTCAAATCACTTGGCAGAGTACTCCAGAGTTCTCCTTTACTCTAGTGACAGTTGAGATAAGCACAGGAATACAGATATAACACATATTTAAAAATCAATACTAGATTAACGTTTGGATCTTTTCTCGCTCGGGTTCAAACCAAATGCCCCAATGTCCAATTTGTTTATTCATATGATATTTAGCTACTATCTCAATAGCTTAGAGGTCATGCAACTCAAAAAAAAGAAAGTAATGTTGGTGGTCCTCGTTTTGCAAAGGATTTATTATATTTATAAGTAAATTAAAGTCATTAAAAAAATGTATTTTTATGCAAAACTGCCTGAAAAAAAAAATATATATATATATATCATCCAATGACATTATTTTTTTAATCACTCAATCCCGTCACGGCTACACTTCATTAAACCAAGTAGGGGATACAGCAAAAAAAAAGCCTTTGTTATGTGCCTGATATTTGCATAGATGTGAGTGTGAGAAGGTCTTATTTCAATTGATAACAACACAAGAGATAGGAATTCGTCTAGTCCTTATCATATCGTATTGCTGTTCTATTTTTAATGCTATTACTTTATAAGCATCTCTACTTTGAGCGTGATAATACTTCTCAAGTATTTGTGCATGTTTTCAAAATATATATATATATCGCATAAAAGCATTAGATGTAGTGTTAAATCCACTAATAATACCTGAGGGTAAAGAAGGAGTTACTTATTAGAGTAATCCCATACACGTCGGCCCTGAGGGTTTGAGAACACGAGGGGGAGGATGAGGACATCTTTATTAAGGTAGAGGTGTGCATAGGACAAGGAGTAAAGACAGACTGCCTAGCAAATAATATAAAGGGGGAACATGAAGATAAAAGGGAAAGGAAAATACGTATACAAGGGTCAAGGTTAAGGGATGCCAATAGATGGCTAAGACCCACAGGGATGCCAGTAAGAATACATAACATCACCCCCCATCAACGATGCGGCGGGGACGGAGTTGGTTCACATGCCTCGTCTTGATGGCATCGTTGATTCTGACTTTCCAAAGCGAGTCAGAGATTTTTTCTTCTGTCACCCCGGGAACCCACTTCGGCGTTTTTGCGTTGAAGTTCTTGCACCACACAGGTGCTTTCTCTCGGACAGGTTCTTTTGACTGGTTGGCACTGAGGGTAGAAGTCCGTCGAGGCGAGTGCGGACGGGACGCGCAAGGAGTAGTTCCGAGGAGATTTTCCGCATGCTAACGGGGTAGAGCGGTAGGTAAAGAGAAGTTCGTCCACTGTTATATTCGGATTTTTCCGCATCATGTCCTTAAGGATTCGAACAGCCCTCTCTGCTTGGCCGTTGGACTGAGGATGGTAAGGAGGAGACAGAGTCAGCTTCACCCCCCACTCTGACAATCTCGCCCTGAAGGCTGGGTTTGCAAATTGAGGGCCATTGTCAGAGTGTACTCCTTTCGGAAACCCGAACCTCGAAAACCAGTACAGGAGTCTCTGGAGAGTATGGACGGTAGAAGTGTTCGTCATGGAGGCGGCTTCGATCCATTTGGATCCAGCGTCGACAAGGATGAGAAAATCCTTATTTTTGTAGTGGAGAAAGTCGATATGGACGCGCTCCCATGGCGAAGCAGGTGAGAAGGGTACGAACTTAGAAGGAGGAGAGGGAGCATTACTTTGACATGTCAAACAGGCATTCACTAGGTCTTCGATTTCTTGGTCGATATTTGGCCACCATACTTTGGAGCGGGAAATGGCTTTCATTTTTACTATGCCCCGGTGTGATAAATGAAGCTCCTCTATGAATTTAGAACGAAGGGAGGACGGGACAACGAAGCGAATTCCCCAAAATAGCATGTTGTCTTTGATAGAGAATTGATGACGTTTGGAAAGGAAGGATTTTTGAGTCACCTTGGACCAATTGTCCGTACGGGCAGCTTCGATTACAGCTGATAGGGATTCATCCTCTTCAGTGGCCTTCTGTAGTTCACGCACCTCTGTGCTGTAGGAGGACAATGCAAGACACAATAGCTCGTCCGTTGCATCATTTGTAGGATCAGGAGCGTCCAAGGGGCCACGGGAAAGCGCATCCGCGTGGAGGTTGAGGCTGCCTTTGACATGCGTTATTTTGTAGTCAAACATCGCCAGGCGCAGGGCGAAACGCGAGAGGCGAGCCGTAACTACAAGAGGGAGTTCCTTCTGGGGATTGAAGATGTATTCGAGGGGCTTGTGGTCCGTTTGAATAATAAATTGGCGACCCAGAAGATTTAGACCGAACATTATACCCGTTGCTTCCCGGTCGATTTGCGAGTAATTCTTCTCGGCGGCTGATAGCTTCCTGGAAGCGAAGGCGATGGGACGGTCTACTCCATCGATTACATGGGATAGGATGGCCCCGAGCCCGACCGGAGAGGCGTCCGTTGAGAGAAACAAGGGCAATGTGGGGTCATAGTGTGCGAGGACAGGAGCATTAGAGAGGATTCTTTTAATGGTCAAGAAACTCACCTCTGTTTCTTTAGACCATGTAAAGTCCACGTTGTTCCTCGTCAATTCGTGCAGAGGAGCGGCGGTGAGAGAAAGGTTTCTCAGGAACTGGCCGTAGAATTGGACCAATCCAAGGAAGGACTTGACTTGCGAGCATGAGGTAGGAGTAGGGAATTCAAGGACAGGCCGCACCAGGTCAGGATCAACTGATTTGCCCTTTTCAGATACTTTGAACCCGAGGTAGGTCAGATCATTCGCCATGAACACACACTTACTTTTACTAAGTTGAGTCAAGATTTTAAAAAGTTGAGAAATAAGAATGTGTTTGACACTATTTGCAGGGATTTTTTCATTCATAAGAGGATATGCCAACAAAGTCCAAACTACTTGGTTTAGTAAATCTTAAATGTTGTGATAGAAATATATTAAAAAGTTAAAATTAAAGCAATAACATCCATAAGGCGAGGAATTCCCAATGTTGTAATAAAAAGGGTAGCCAATTCAACTAACAACCACTACATATTTACCTTCTGATTATCGTGTATTATATCGACAAGCAGCTTGAAATCAATTGAAATATAAAAATCTCGGACTCAATCGAAAGCAGTCTAAATCGCCCGATTTAGACACTACACTATTTTTAAGCAAAAAGGGGATAGGTAAATAAGATTAAAACACTTTCTTTGCGTTGGACTAAACTTTATTGTATCATAAAGCAACTCCAAAGCAGTGGTATAACTCTTATTTCTAAAATGTATAAATCCTGACTCAGCGTCACGTCAATACATTGTTTATTTGGAATAAAAGTAAATTTATATATAAAGGTTCCACACTCCAAAAGAAAAAAAAATGCAGATAGATATTGCAAGAAAATGTTTAGAAAAGTTAACTGAACAATGAATGTATTTTGATTCTGCTATTTGTTATTAATATGTAAAATATATTTTATCATGCTTTATGCATTATTATCGTTCTGAGACATAGAAAAAAAAAGAAAACAGTGTACTCAAATGAACAAAATCATGTTTATTGGTGAGGCAGAGCCACTTTTTGATTATCCCTACTTATAAACATCACTTTTTCAGTTGGTAACATTTTTTCTTCTTCTACGTCATATAGTGATTTATCCTCAACTATGAGGAAGCAAAATAAGTATCATTTAACTGTTGTTTGACTGAATTATATTAACAGATGATAAGGTCCATTCAAAGGATTCGTAAATTATTGGTATGCAGAGAGACTCAAAAGAATGAGATGGTATTCTTATCCTCTGAACTCAAGTTTATTTAACCAACTGCTTTTATTTTAATTTAATTTATTTCATTCCTTAAAATTCCAAAGTAATTGCGTTAAAAAAACATAAATAGACATAGTAGTCTAAAATTAATATATTCTTTTTTTTGCATATTTGGTTCGATAGAATTGCATCCGATTGGATATAAATAAGCATTATAGCGTTAAAATTAGTCTATCGAACCTAGGATCTTATCAATGAGGTAGACCAAAAATGACCATCCCCTCTCGGGCGTATTCGGACCTGCACCCCAAACATTGAGAGTTGAACACGCCTTAGTGCACACGGCTATCGCGCTCCCTTTCACGCTTCTTTTATTTCACCTCATCACGTTTGTTAACCATACTGATTTCATTTTCAGCATGACGTATTATTTCAATGGCATGCTTTTTTTACCTTTTATCTCAAATGCAACTATGAAGAAACGTATTAATAAGACAAAGGATCCAGGCATAGTGCATGACTTCCAATCCTATTTAGGCAAAAGACAAGAAAATAACTCAATCCAAGACTCACAAGCCACACAAAAGAGTGGTAATTGTATTTGTAAGGCGCTTTGATGCAGAAAATCTCAATACTCACTCAAGAAGTATTTGGGTTAATTTTTAAGCAGTTGAATAATCCCCTTCCATTTCACTCACTATTTCAGTTATCTTAAGGAATGATGCCTCTCTAACGGTTATTATTGATAATAATTAATTTGAAGACAAAAACAATGAATAAGAGAAAACAGAGGAAAATATTTTTCAGCCCCGTATAGTTTATCAAGCCAAAAATGAAAAACAATCGTCTGTATTTTTATAACGTATTGATCTGTGACAGTTCAAAATAAGCAATTAGAAATGTGAGATAAGGCCGGATAGATATAAATATATTGAGTGCTCAAAGCAGAGAGTGATTCAAGGAGAAGAAATAAAATATTCAGAGCTAACATGGATACTATGCATAGCGAATATAGAGTGCCGAAGTACTGAATACCGGTGTGATTGTCATTATCTCCATTCTTTGGAAAGAAGCAACTAAAAAAACTATAGATAGAATGAAACCTCATATATATATATATATATGCATATATCAGAGCTGGGATTCGGTAGAAAAATCTACCGCCGGTTCGATATTCGGTAAATACAGAATACCGATCGATATCGGTATTCGGTATATTTATTATATATCGACAGTATCGATCGATATTCGGTACGGTAGATTAGAAAGAGAGAGAAATTTAGTTATGTATCTGCTTTTACTTCTTCATATGCATTTAATATCGGACAGTTTATAACAAAGGACAATTAAATACATCATTTGTTATAACGTATTAGATATTATTTGAAATTTAATACATATTAATATTATATAAATATATTTGTACTTGGATTTTGTAGGAAATGGAAGGCTATAGCATTTTTTTTCATTAACTGTCTCTTATTGTCCGATATGAACTGCACTTTCAGGTACTCTAGTATTCAATACATAGCATAAGCTTATATTGAATGTCTATTTATGTATCTGCTCTATAATTCTATAAGTTGTTGTTGTTTATTTATTTTGCGAAGTTCAAGTTCTTCACACAAGGGAGCGCTTGGGGAAAGCGACAGTTGAACGATGTTTCTCTACTATTGAAGGGAATAAGCTCTCTATCTTTATGTCTCTATATGAATGTTACAAAAGTAATACTTTCAAATATACCGTATCGATTGTCAATCGGTACGGTATTCGGTATTGTCTACCGAATATCGTAAAATCGGTTCGGTATTTGAAAACTACCGTCGGTAGTATAGAATATCGATTTACATTCGGTAGTCACAGCTCTGATATATATATATATATATATGGACAGTGCAATGAACATCACTAATGTCACATCACTGCCCCATCATGAATATTATGAAGTCTATCTTTAGTTTCTTGTGTCGCTCTCTTTCCCAACAATGGATAACATACCAATACGTAGATATTATGTGCTATCATATGTTGCTTCTGCACTCTATATGACACTAAATATGAAAAAATGGGATGGTTGAGAGACAAGCTATGCAACAAGGGTTCATGATTCAAGGATTAAGTTTCATGAGCTCTCTGGTTATTTTTTGATAAAAGACGAATGATTTAGCAAGATAAGTCTTTGTCTTCATTTCTATACAACATAAACTTGCAATTGTCTAATACAAAAAAGTAACGACGCCATTATTTTTTCATTGTTCTTTGTTGTAAATCAGTAGGAACAACAATTTTGAAGTACTCGCAGACTCAATAATACACATAACTTTTTATTGGGTACTCCATTTTCCAGTGGTGGGCACCGCTCACTTTTTTGCTGTTCCGCTCACCGCTCATCCGCTCACTTTGGGCAACTGATCCGCTCCCGCTCATTCGCTCATTTTTTGAGTACTACTGTTCCGCTCACTTCATTCCGCTCTTCCGCTCAGTAAGTACTAAGCTGGTACTAAGTAGGGTCCCATATAGCCATTTAATGACATCATCAACATATGTGTTATGACGTCATTTTTTCAGATGGATTTCTAATCATACTACATGTAATAATTGTTTAATAATTATAACAAAGATAATTTTATCTCTTTTATATTTAGAGAAGAAAGTTATATTATAATATGTAACTTTTCTCTCTCTTCCCTGAATATAAAATGAAATTCTATATGGGACCATGAACGCAACCTCTTTGTTATGACGGGGGTACACATTTTATATATTAAGAAAGGACTGATCGTCACTTATTCTCTCTGCGTATACACAATAACTGCACGACGGGAACTGAGTGGCTACGCGTGGCAACACTGCTGCCACGTGTCTAGACAAGAATAAACAATTTCTGGCGCACCTTTTTAGTCCATGCCACGTTAGCGGCATTACATTTAGAGCAAAAAGCGAGAAAAAGTAGTCTTTTTTCTATGAGTAATCCTTTTTAATAACGGAAACTTTTTTATGTGAGCGGATGAGTGGAAGTTAATTTTAGAGGGTCCACTCACCACATTCCCCTCACTTCTCACAAAGATGATCCGCTCTTTGCATTCCGCTCACCAATTGCTCCTCCGCTCAGAGCGGAAGAGCGGACGAACGGAATAATGAGCGGAAGTGCCCACCACTGCCATTTTCTTTCTTCGTCTGTCTTACAGCCAAAGTTATGATCCATTTATCATCTGGTAAGATGGCGCAAAATGATATTTTCCCTGAGTCTGATGAGTTGCTTTATTTAATGATTATTTATAGATGATATCAGAGGAGTTCATTCAAAGGATTTGATTATGGCGTAGATCGAAAAGTAAATATTCTCTTTACTGTCTGACGTAACATCTAACTCCTTAATATGTCACTGACGTCATAGGCCGGTAGGAACGAATAAGTCCCATTATTCGTTCCTACCATAGAAATATGAAGATAAAGAGAACTTATTCCCTTCAATAGCAGAGAAACATTGTTCAGCTGTCGCGATTGTCCAATATAAACAAAGTAATTTGCATTACGTCATCGTAAGTTGATCATAGAGGAAGAAAGATTTGTTTATATCATGCACAATAACGTATGCCTCTGAAGAATCCAATAAGCTCTCTATCTTTATATCTCTATAGATCCTACCTCTCCACTATATGACGACGAAAATGGGATACTAATAATGTTAATATCTTATTATCTCAGATATCCCTCTACATTCACAACACTTTCAACCAATCATGTTCGAGAAAATCATGTCCCCGTTTGTCATGCTTTATTCTCTCTGGATTAAAGACAATCAGATGGCAAATACATATATGCTATTTTTATTCACTCGCTCACTTTGATATCTTTAGTTCAAATACACTTAAGATCCGACTTCGAATAATTTTTTTGGTCGTTTGAATGTAATTCCATGGAGTAAATAAATATATTTGGATTAAGGCCTTTATATGAATTCTTGATAGGCAATTAAAGGAGGAAGTCCATTCGGAAGTAATACAAGTAAAGTGACTCACCCAATATCTCCTCGTTTCGCAAAGTCCAGGAACATAAAAAAACCTGTTCCTTCATCATAGACAGAGAAATACTCATAAACAATTTAAATTAATTATTATATCCCAGTGGTCCACAAATGCAAATAAATATTTAAATAAAATAAGTAAGTTAAGTGAGCTCTTACTCGAATTGTTCCTAAAATATATTTTGCCAATTAATGCAAATAATATGCTATCAAGGCCATACTATAAACATTTGATTACTTGATTGTTAAACTAACCGAGTATGTGACGTCTCATCAAGAAATAAATTTGATCTTTATAGTATTGTTCATTTAAAAACTAAATATAAATATATAACCTTATATATATTTGAAATACTTACCATTTGCTTGGAAAGTTTTTCTATATGTTGCATGGTTGATCATTAGAAAACACAATATTTTATATTTTAGAACCCTTTTTTAGTGTGGTTTAGGGTCATACGAACAATCAGTTGTCGTTTGAGTTATGTCTCCTTTGAAATATTTTCTTGTAGCAATATACAATCCCATCGACCAATAAGTCGCATCATCACGGAAATATTCCAAGGATTTATTCCATAGAAGAGGCGTGATTGGTAAAAAAAATCTGCTTAAATATTAAGTGCGACATGAAAAAGTAAATCATGATTGATGTTGTCATTAAAGCTAAAATAATATGGCGGTGGCTTTTATACTATAGGGAAAAAAATACTATGAATCACGCCAACCACAATCTGTTCTTTTGTCAATGAAATTAACAATAAAATCCAATAACTTAGTGGCCTTAAACTGTGATACACTAACAATCTATATAAAAATGTATTTGAAATAAACGTGTTTTAATCAAATGATTTAAGGATACAAGGCTAATATATATATATATATATATATATATATATATATATATATATATATTATATATATATATATATATATATATATATATATATATTATATATATAGATATATATATGTTATAATACACAGCACACACATTATGATTATTATATATATATCTATATATTATATATATATATATATAGATATATAATATATATATTAGGCTGTTCTTATTTTTCAAATGTTTGAATTTAGCAACATTGTGGATTTTCTGTTTCTTGGTGATAAACGAAACGACATACAAAGTTTGAACAAAATCGTCAACATTACGAGGTCGCGCAACGAGTCAAGTTTAAAAAATATAGTTTTCCGCAAATTTCTTGAAAATGGTGGACGTTACAGACTTCAATAATAATTCATTAGTTTAAAAGAAATCTAATTTACTACCAGACGTATGTTTGATGTTTTTTAATAACATAAACAAAGTTTTCAGTAAAAACAAAGAAAAAAATGGAGTGTGTATTGTTAGCTTATTTCATAGCTT
This sequence comes from Caligus rogercresseyi, assembly GCA_013387185.1. Taxonomy (NCBI): domain Eukaryota; kingdom Metazoa; phylum Arthropoda; class Copepoda; order Siphonostomatoida; family Caligidae; genus Caligus; species Caligus rogercresseyi. The sequence goes on from CP045890.1 coordinate 34,425,252, forward strand.
TTTTGTATCAATTAACTTCACTCGCCTGTAGAAGATGACTTGTTCGCTTCAGAGTAAAATAGTATTTTTAAGTTTAGTAAAACTTTAGATGATAAATCCAAAAATGACCTTGGTTGCATTCTATCAATTCAGAATTCAGTACAATCTGAGTTTACATCATATGATTCAGAGCCTGTATTGACCTATAAGAAATCGATTATGAAAAAAAAAATGTGTTTCTTAGATTTGCGTCAAGGTATCCTCTCAAAATTTTACTTTGTCTTGACGCATTTATAATCCATTATATGCTCATTTTGTAAGCGAGATATGTTTTTTTAATGTAACATATACTCTCTACTTATTAAATTGACATGATTTAGTATACCAAAATATTAAAGCTGGTGTACCAAGCTTTCATTTGGTATGTTTGGTGTTCTAAAAATCGCTATACTTTAAGAGATATAAACAAATACATCTTTGCACGTACTCTCCCCAAAAAATTGATCTTTTCTATGAGAATATACAATTACCACTTGGTAACTGCTGTTACTGTTAGCTGCATAGAAAGATAAGAAAAAGAAGGGAGAGTATTTTGCCTCACTTCTCTCTCCTTCTTTTTTTTCTTTTTTTCTGAAAACTTTGTTTTATTAAAAACATCGAACATACGTCTGGTATAAATTAGATTTCCTTTAAATAATAATTATTATTGAAGTCTGTAACGTCCACCATTTTGAAGAAATTTGCGAAAAACTATATTTTTACTAAATTTGTAAAACTTTGACCTCGTTTGCGCGACCTTGTAATGTTACCGATTTTGTTCAAACTTTGTATGTCGTCTTCTTTTATCACCAAGAAACAGAAAATCCCCAATGTTTGCTAACATTTCAAACATTTTAAAAATAGAGAAGAGCCCTAATATATTATATATATATATTATATATAATATATATGTTTCCTAAACTAATCATTGTAATGTATATGAAGATTGGATTAAAATTTCTACTAACCATCTGTAGGTATTTAATCTCAAGTGGCATGTGTGATGCTCCACGTGAAGGGGAAAATCCCAAAAATATATTTGTATATCCTTAAAAATAAATATCTGGTCTCCAATTCCTGAGCAAATAAACAATTGATAAAGCAACAATGGATATTTTTACAATATGGGAATCCTCTTGTCAGACGCAAAATGTTTTTTATTGAACTCAAATCCATGTATTAAAAACTAATGTATATGAAGTAGAACTCATCCGGGTTTTTTGAATGTTTCTGTCATAAAAACACGTCTCCAACTTAAAGTCTGCTATTTTCTCAACAGATAATCGGATAAATATACAGGGTGGTAAGATCAAATCCGGCAGGTTTTCAGGACATCCTTGAACAAGGATGACGTCATCTGATCCGTGCAGCTGATTTTTTAGCAGACAGCCAACATATGAGAGATCATTTCAGTTGAATTTTATCATCGTCATGGCTGCATATGGAAAGCTACAATCTGTTATCTGGAACGAGCAAGAACGCAGGTGTGCCGTTATCCAGATTCTTTGTATAAAGGGCAACACCATCAGCAACACCCAGATCGGGATCGACAGAAGAAGGGTTGCTGAGCTCAAGGCAGCAGCTGAAGGATACCAAGGTCTCTCGTGCTGTCGTCTACAGGGCCTTCAGGCCCTCCATCAGCGCCCTGCAAGGCCAGGACCCCCAACTTCATCAGAGGGTGTCAGACATCATCGAGCACGACCCCAGCTGGTCCATCAGGATGTTTCCAAGGAGCTGGACGTTTCTCACGTAACTTTGTTAATCTGTGTGAATGAAGATTTGCGTTGTCACAGCTACAAACTCAGGTTGACCAGCTGTTGACGCAGAAGAACAAAACATGCGGCTGTACAAGTCTGTGAAGCTGCTGAACAAGCTCAAGCACCCAAAGGAAAACGACATGCTCTGGTTCTCTCTGATAAGAAGAATTTTTGCCAGGGCCAGAAGTTAAACAAACAGAACCAGAGGTGGGTTGCTAACTGTCCAGCTGATGTGCCAAAGGTGATGAAGA